>CM076086.1:18342862-18382862 GCA_038088235.1 Zacco platypus
TCTATCTATCTATCTATCTATCGTTCTCTAATTCTATCTATCTATCTATCTATCTATCTATCTATCTATCTATCTATCTATCATTCTCTCTATCTATCGTTCTATCTATCTATCGTTCTATCTATCGACCTTCGTTCATCTTCAGAACACAAATGAAGATATTTTTGATGAAATCCGAGGGTTCAGTGAGTCTCTATTGACAGCAAGATAATGAACACTTTCAATGTCCAGAAAGATACTAAAACATATTTAAAACAGTTCATGTGACTACAGTGGTTCAACCTTAATATTATAAAGCGACAAGAATACTTTTGTGCGCCAAAAAAACTAAATAACAACTTTTCAACAATATCTAGTGGACGATTTTAAAACCCTGATTCATGAAGCTTTACGAATCTTTTGAGTCGAATCAGTGATTCTGAGCACCAAAGTCATGTGATTTCAGTAAACAAGGCTTCGTTATGTCATGAGTGATTCAAAATTTCAATAATTCACGTGACTTTGGCCGTTTGGTATGTGAACCGAACCACTGATTCGAAACAAAAATTTGTAAAGCTTCATGAATCAGTGTTTTGAAATCGTCCATCACTAGATATTGTTGAAAAGTCGTTATTTAGTTTTTTTAGCGCACAAAAAGTATTCTCGTCGCTTTATAATATTAAGGTTGAACCACTTTTTCCGTACGTTGAATAGGGAAGGCGTAGGACGTAGCGTAAGCTGTTTGAACTGCGAGAGTTTTACACTTTCCTCGAGAAGGCTGGTGGAAGCTAGATATTTTACTTCATAATTTGTTAAATATGGATATTTTTTTTACACAAACGCATCGTTTCAGAAGGTCTTTATTAACCCTCTGAAGCCGTGTGGAATATGTTTATAATGGAAGGATGTGGATGTGTCAGGATATTTATTAATATTTCTCAGATTGTGTTCATCAGAAAAAAGAAAGTCATATACACCTAGGATGGCTTGAGGGGGAGTAAAGCTTGGGCTAATTTTCATTTGAAAGTCAACTAACACTTTAAGTTTGGCTCTGAGGGAAATCTTTCTGCTCTGGGTCGATTAATTTAAATTTATACTCAAACTCCCGGGAAAACTGTATATGTAAATACAGAGGCTGTACAGTAGAACTCAAGTCAACATCACGTATTTTAATCAAGCTCACGCCATTAATTATCGTCTCAATAGTTACAGTACTTCTAATTCTTCAGAAATTACCATATATTTCTGAGTGTGTTTCAGAGGCGCACCATATGGAAAAAGAATCAGGATTGTATTATGCCACACTCAGTGTGTTTTCAGACTGTTTACACTCACTCCTGAAACACACCCCATGTGAGTACAGCTGTGTCAGGTGTCAGCGTGCAGTCGCCCAGGCAAATATGAAATAATATTTTTTGACAGATTTTGAGTGTTGCTTCGCGGTGCTCAAAAACAAATTTAAATGGGCTTCAAGGAAGGTTCCACATTCAAAAGTTGAACTCTGTGCGCTGCGTCTGTGATATGCTGTCGATCACTATGCAAAATAACTAACATCTCTCAGCTTGGGAACGGGAATGGGCTTGCATTAATGCATTTTCAGTCTAAGAGGTGTTCTGCAGGTTTGTGTTTGTGTTAAAGCACTCATATTGATCTTTCTGTGTACAAATACGTGTAGTTTGAGCTGTAAAGTGTCTTAATCATCATTTTCAAGATGGGTGTTCTTTTATAGGTGGATGAACATGTGGTTTTGAGGTGGAGTTCAGTGTATACTGTCCATCTCTCACATCCAAACGTTACTGGGTTTACATGATCATGAGTTCAGGCCAATACGTGATTCAATCACAGTACTCTCATATTAACAAACATAATGTTTTGTCTTTTGAAACAGGGTGTTTTGACTCCATTTTGCTCAATAAGGGCTTTACAATGACTGACGGTAATGCTGATATCTGATCAGAAATGGTTGATAATGCTCATATAATGACCAGGGTTGGGGAGTAACGAAATACAAGTAACTTAGTTACGTATTTAAAATACAAAATGTGAATAACTGTATTTCATTACAGTTACATTTTAAATGGGTGGTAATCAGATTACAGTTACATCTGAAAAGTATTTTAGATTACCAAAGTGATTACTTTGAATTTTAATGTCATTTAAACAGCAATTGGTGATTCTTTGACTCTGACAGTCTGAAAAAGCGGAGTTAAGTTTCATGTTTTCGACTGTTTTCATGTTTTATGACAGTTGTTTGTGAGTCATTTTATAATTCACTCGTCACTGCAACTTTTTCTCACAATTAGTTTTTTTTTCTCTCACAATTCTGACTTCTTTTTCTCAGAATTGCAAGATTTAAACTCACAATTGCAAGTTATGAAGTCAGAATTGGGAGATATAAACTTGCAATACTGACTTTTTTTCTTGCAATTGTGAATTTAGTATCTGAGTTTATATCTCATAATTTAGATTTTTCTCAATATTGTGAGTTTATATCTCATAATTTAGATTTTTCTCAATATTGTGAGTTTATATCTCATAATTTAGATTTTTCTCAATATTGTGAGTTTATATCTCATAATTCTGACTTTATAACTCGCAATTGCAACTTTATATCACGCAACTCAGAGGGAAAAAGTCAGAATTATGAGATAAAAACTTAAAAACCTTTTTTGTGTTTGTTCCACACTTATTAGTATTTCAAAGTATTCTAAAGTATTTAGATTAAGTTACTAAACTTTTTTGTAATCTGTAGTGAAATACATTTAAAATGTAACCTACCCAGCCCTGACAATGGATTAATCATGTGATATACTGGTCTGTCACTAATTATAATGTTTATCCCCATGAAACCCCTTCCTTCATACACTTCCACTGTAAATCAGTACTGTTAATTAATCTTTTGTTTGTTTTACTATTGTCTTCTTTAAAAAGTACAACTTTTCAGGATCAGTTAAAGAAAGTGGCTAATTTAAGTTAGCAATGGTTTGAATCTTTCAGTTCTCGAGGGAGAGAGAAAATGTTTCTGCACTAAACTATGATCCTGCTCGAATCAATATGACAAACTTTAATAGGCTCATGAACAGCAGGAGGAACCTTTTAAAATGCAAAGCAGCGCGCTCCAATTTACCTCCTCAATATTTTGCTCATAATCAAGTGTATCAGCAATTAAATGCACACATTATCATGACCTTGGCATGGCGGATGATAAGACGCGCAGATCGGAAGGATATGAAGCCGCAGGTTTATTTCATTGCAGTGACCGAGGCCTGATTACGCGCGGGCGTCTCCATTACCCTGCTTGTCACAGGTTTTAAGGCAACTAATCAGGCTGCATGTTTTATTCAAATTTCCCACTGATGTGTTGCTCTACACTTAATTTGCTCTGATGATGACGATAATGATGCTCGGCCGAAATGAAAACGGTTTCACTGCAACACCGACACAAAAGCATTTATGGAAGTTGGTCCTGCAGAAGATCCAAAGGTCATCCAAACACCGCATGTAATTAACATACAACTTGTGTATGTTAATTATGCATAATACATTTTTTGGTAATACTTTATTCTACAGTGTCATTGTTACATATGTTACCTGTAGTTACTATAGTAATAACTATAAATTATGCATAATGACATGCAACTAACCCTTAAACCAACCCAAACCCTAGTCCTAACCCTATAGTAAGTACATGTAGTTACTTAATAACACTTGATTCTTTAATGTATAATTACAGTGTAACACTGACACCTTAAAATAAAGTGTAACCCATTTTTTGACATCATTTGACCGTACATTCTAAAAAAATGATGGGTTAAAAACAACCCAAGTTGGGTTGAAAATGGACCAATCAAGTGATTGGGTTGTTTTAACCCAGCGGTTGGGTTAAATGTTTGCCTGTCCTGCTAGGTCGTTTTATTTAATCCAACTATTGATTAAAAATTACTGTATTGCTTGCTTAAAATGAACCCAAAGTATGTTGGAAAATAACATTTGAAGAATTCTTTTGTAAAAACTGATAAACGCCACTTTTTTTAAATAAATAAATAAATGAACCGACTGCTGCGCGTTATTCTCCAGATATAGCACGCTCTGAACCCTAAATCCGTTTAGTCAGAAAAGCCGGTTTTGTCCACTGTCAAAGCATCGCGAGTTCACGTTTTACAGCAGAAACTGACAAGCGTTATTTGTGTGTAGAAACGGATAAGTCCGTTTTAGCGAATCAGCGTGCAGTATTCAGGTCAGGTGACAAGGTTGCTAGTCACTTCAAAAAGATGCGCTAGCTGAGGAGAGTTTCGTCAAAACTGACTAAAATTACTTAATCAAAACAACTCAATTGCAGTTTGATTCATATTACTTGGAATGCACAATAAAAAAAACATGGTTTGTGTTTTTGAAAATGAACTCTTCATTTATTAATATGTTTAATACATGGCCATTTATGGCCAAGTTTAATGAATAATAATTAAATAATCATTTATTAAATTGCTAATTGCTTTTGATTACTACTGTTGCCTCAAGAAATAATGTGTCTGATTTTTAATTTCCAACATATTTTGGGTTCATTTTAAGCTATATAGTAATTTTTAAACAACAGTTGGGTTTAATAAAACTACCCAGCATGTTGGGCAAACATTTAACCCAACAAACAACTTGGGTTTTTGAGTGTAGAATGACATAAAACTGTATTGCACAGAAATATTGGGTGAAATTGTCCATATTTATTTCATATTAAGCAATTAGTTCACTACTGTTCAGTATTGAATGAAATAATTGTATGTATTCATTTAAATACATATGGAAAAAAAGGTATACTCATAACTTTTTTGCTCTCGCTGATGTCCTCAATGTCACACAGGAAAAACAAAAGAGTTTTATTGTCGTGGCTCCGTCATAAATCAAGCTCAGCTGAGCTCTGGAGTCAATATAAGCGATCACCAACCACTTGACTAAGACGATAGTGACTCATCAAGTATCCTCAGGGTTTATTGAGGATAAACCATTTAAAACGAAATCACAAATAAACTCACAGCTCAAAGTCGAGTCTTAAATCATATGGCGACAACACTTACGGTAAAGCATTTACCATGGTAATACCATGCTATTGGTGATCGTTCAGTACCTTGAAATATACCATATTTTCGGCATTTACCATGGTAATGCCATGATATTATGTTCAATATCATATTGATAGTTCAGTACTATAGTAAATATTGAAATCTCATTGTATACAATTCTTTTTGGCGCCCATGTTTACTATGTTTTAGGACATTTACTGTGGTAATTTCACGGTAATCTTTGGAGTATCATAAGCATTATGTACTGTGAATATTATAATCATGTCAACCATGAGAGCACCACATAGTTTTTGTGAGAACAAATGGATCTTTAGATCATTATAATACTGAGACATTGTTCATTAATGATGTCTTATATGAGTGAAAAGAATGTCATTATATCAGATGTGATCATGAGCTCTGTGTCTGTGATTCAGGTGGATGTCTGGTGATTTCTTTGAAGCGTTATCCCTCCGTCTGCGGGAATGACCTCTATATGTCAGCTGAAAGACCACCCAGAGTCCATTACGTGGTAATTGGGTCACTTGTCTTCTGCTGAATCTTTTCTTTCTCACACTGAGTAAAAGCTGGTTAGAGAGAAACACGCAGACAGAATCAAAACACACTGCATAAATTTATAATAATACAATTTATAGAAGAAACAACTTCATCTGTTGTTCTCAACATGTTCTCTTGATTAATTAATAGTCCAAAAATCCCAAAGGATTTACTAATGGGATGCATATCATAATTTGGCACCAACCTTGTTCATCCAGCAGGATCTTATTTGACTCTTGGCAGACTCTCAGAGGATGTTTATTGGATCCCATTAGGAGTAGCTGCAAATTATGATGGAATTTCATTAGCGACCTTGTACAGATTTTGACTATGATTACGAAACTAACCTGATGTCATACAGTGCATTTAAATATGTTCCAGTGTAGGGAACGTTTTAATACTAACCTCCGAAGATGCATTTATTCTTTGTGAGAAAGCAATACCCGAATGAATTGTGACAAGGTCAGAGAAAAAAAATCAAACGCTGATTAGAAATATATTTTGCGCAATACTGAATAGTATGGATGGTTGAGTGCAATTAAAAATTAAAAATGGAGTGGGAATTAATTTTGTGCGATGCATTTTAAGCTTTGCAGAAATACAGTACATGCTTATATTTATTCTCAAAGGATGTTTTTCTTGATCTCATTAGGATCTTTTAGTAATGGCTCCAGGGAATTTCATTAGCGATCTTGTGCAGAATTTAACTATGAATACAAAACTATCCTGTCATACAGTGTCTTTAAATATGTTCTGTTCCAGAGAGCTGCCTATGTAGGGAACATTTGCACTCTGGACATGTAATTATGCCACATAATTACGGCACTTACCCTCCTAAGGAGAAGACATTCCCAGAATACATTGAAAACAATAAATAAGGAAATGTTGATTATACATATTTTTGTGCAATATGCCTACTGAATAGTATTATGGATTTAAAAAAAAAAACTAATTAAAAATGTAATTGTGTGTGATGCATTTTATGTGTATTACAGTAGGGCTGGGTAAAAAAAATATTGATTTCTCGATTTTAATTAATTGAGAACTGATATCTTAATCCAATATTCGATTGGTCTATCCTTTCAGTTAATGAATGCGTTTCCTGCCGAATAAATCCCAATAAGATTTGTGCCTTAAAGTCTCCGATTTCAAATTCAGTCCATTTAACAAAAGTCAAAAAAACACACCATTTTGGCGCCGTTTAATGTGACAGATTGAAGCTCACGTGAACTGATCTCCTCCGCTTTAATACTGGTTACAGCGTGAAATAAACCTGAATGAACATCAGAAGGTATGTTAAAAGATACAGTACAACTTACCGACATCCGTATTATGTCTCGTGTAAACATGTCACGTAATGTCACATTTACCTCAGAAAAAAAAACATTCAGTGACCGTAAACTCATTAGTTAGCTAGAACATGAAATCTAGAGAGGAGCATTTTGCTAAATATGTGCATGATATTCATTATAATTCATTATAATTTTTATGACAACCACTATTTAAATGTTTGTTTAAAAAAAAACATAATTATAAAGTTAGTATTATATTACAATAAAAACTTTATTGAGTTATTTTATTTAACTTTATTGACACACACAAGTCAGTTGATTTTAGTATTCAGTATTATAGTAATGTAGTACCAACTGACTCCATGTATAGTTTAAAGCGTTCGTTGAGATTTTTTTTTCCTTGAGAAAATTTGCCATGTATTGTACCTGATATAAATGGAAGCCCGTTTCCGCCACTGAAAAAATAAATAAAAAGATTATTGTGACTTTTTATCTCACAATTCTGACTTTTTTCGTAGAATTGTGAGATATAAACTCGCAATTGTGAGTTACAAAGTCAGAATTCTGACCTTTTTTTATATCTCGCAATTCGGACTTTATATCTGGCAATTGCGAGTTTATATCTCGCAATTCTGAGAAAAAAAGTCAGAAATGCGAGTTCATATCTCACAATTCTGTGAAAAAAAGTCAGAAATGCGAGTTCATATCTCGGAGAAAAAAAGTCGCAATAATCTTCTTTCTTTTTTTTCAGTGGTGGAAACGGGCTTCTATAGACATATAACCAGAATTCAATATCGAATTGAATTGAAATGGATTCGAATCGCAAGCTTGTGAATTGAATTGAATCGAATCGCTAAATTTGTGTCAATACCCAGCCCTATATTGCAGTAAACATGCTCACTGTGCATCAAACTCTATGCAAGACCTTTATTATTCACTGTGTTTCATATTCTGCTAATTTATATGACTTGTTTATCATTTATGTTTCTGTAGCAGTGGACTGAAATGAAGCATGGAGCTGATCAATGACTCAGACAATGACTCAGCCTGACGTGTGTATGAACCAGAAACCCGATAGCTTGATCCCTGTAAGACCTGCTGATCTTCTCGTGAGTTACTGACTGAGTTACGCTGCTGCACTTCACATGGTGAAATAAAAGGAAACTGTATGTTTAGTTGATGATGCTCTTGTTTAGTGACTCGTCCCTCCCTCGTAATTAAACCTGCCATGACAGACGATCAAGATTAATGGCGTGCGCTTATCACGCTAATTCACTGTCATTCGCAGCACAGCATTTTGTGAAGAACATACTTGGGTCATATTTCATCCCAAAAGTAAGGAAAAATGCAGGAATAGTCCTCAAAATCAGCTTAATATTCTTCATGCATTTTCATTTCAAAGTGAAATTTGACCTGGACGTGTTTCGTACAGGGTTTCCCCTGTAGAGTGTGTAGATGTTTACCAAAGCAATAAAACGATGTGAAATTAGCACTTCTAAAGTGAGTTTTTCTTCTGATGGCTCAAATGAAACTCTGTTGGAATTATTTACAGGGAATTCAGATGGATAAATGTTTAATTTATATATTTCTACATACATAGTCCATGAAGTAATGAAGAGAAGAAAAATAAGATTATTCTCTAAATGATCAAACTTTTCACACCATCGGCCTGAACATTTGTCTGAAGCGTGATTGTTACCCATAGTGCACTGCGGCCTCTCATTACACCCGAAACAAAGCAGGAAAAGTGTGAGGAGCGTCTGCTGTGAATTCTGATGCGTGTATTGATCGCGGCGTGCGAGGAAGCCCATCTCTCTCAGCGGTGGCCGTAATCTATTGCACGTTCTCTGTGGATATCCATTTTTTGCATGAGTGCTTTTTACTGCGGGACTTTCAGACCAGGACCTCGCTCAGATTATTCTTATAAAACACGCTCAGATTCATCATGAGAGTTATTGATGGCCTATTTCATATCATGCCATTTACAGTTGTGGGTGACGGGGTCGAGCCCCTCATCTGTGGCAGTAAAAGAGTGAGATGTAAATGACATTTCAGTAGGGTTTATGTTAAGTACTGTATGCTGATTTGAAATTGTCATGCAGTTTTTCAGCTGCTTCAATCACCTGTGCTAGAACGTAAAGATGAAGGTCAAACTCTCATTTAGATGTGTAAAAACTGGAATGTAATATTCACTGGATGGTAAAATCCATCACATGCCAGTATTAGATCGGTGTATGACTCGAGCATTAGTGCAATCCAGTCGGTGAATGAAAATTCTGGTTACAATTTCTGTCCCTCCTAAAGTGTTTTTAGTGTTTTTGGCATAGAACTTTACGGTTGCGGAGGTGTTCTGGGTGGTTGCTAGGGTATTGCTATGCAGTTGCTAATGTGTTCTAGGTTGTTATTGCATTAATTTGCTGTTACTAACGTGTTCTAGGTGGTTGCTAGTGTGTTGCTAGGTGGTTATTTAGGTGCCGTGTTTGGTGCTTTGCATGTTGCTAGGCAGATGCTATGGTTTTGTGGGTCATTGTCAGGGAGTTGCTAGGTGATTGCTAGTTTTCTAAATGTTTGGTGCAGTGTTGTATGGTTGCTGAGGTGTTCTGGGTGGTTGCTAGGGTACTGCTATGTTGTTGTTATGGTATTCAAGGTTGTTATTGCATTAATTTGCTGTTGCTTGAGTGTTCTAGATAGTTACTGGGGAGTTGCTAGGGTATTACATGGTGGTTTCTAGGGCATTGTTTTGTGGTTATTAAGGTGCCCTTCTGTACTATGCAGTTGCTATGGTTTGTGGGTCGTTGCCAGGGAGTTGCAAGGTGGTTGCTAAAGTGTTCTAAATGTTCAGTGCAATGTTAAATGGTTGCTGATGTGTTCTGGGTGGTTGCTAGGGTATTTCTATGCAGATACTAATGTGTTCTAGGTTGTTATTGCATTAATTTGCTGTTACTAACGTGTTACTAATGGTTTTGTGGGTCATTCCCAGGGAGTTGCTAGGTGGTTGCTAAAGTGTTCTAAATGTTCAGTGCAATGTTATATGGTTGCTGTGGTGTTCTGGTTGGTTGCTAGGGTATTGCCATGCAGTTGGTATGGTTTAGTGGGTCATTGCCAAGGAATTGCTAGATGGCTTCTAGACGGTTGCTAAAGTGTTCATTGCAACGTTGTACGGTTGCTGGGTGTTCTGAGTGGTCGTTAGGGTATTGCTATGTAGTTGTTAAGGTGTTCTAGATTGTGATCAAATGCTTTGCTGTTGCTAAGGTGTTTTGGGTGGTTGCTAGAGTGTTGCTATGTGGTTTCTTATTGGTTGAGGGTTTATTTAAAATGTTTACACTGAAGTCTGTCTTCTGTAGAGTTTTTTATTGACCTATTTTTGTCCTCGTCCATCAGATAAAAATCATAAAGTTCTGAATCAGAATGTTTAAGATCCATTTTGAGGGTGGATATGAAATCAAAACAAACTAGATTGAAATCACAACTGTCTGAAGTTCTCATTGGTTAATGAATGACCACATCAGAGCGTGTTGCGGCAAAAGTTTCCATTGAAATCAAAACATGATCACGATTCTCATGATACTCTGCTGCTGTCTGTTTAATCATTCATAATCTTCATTTAAAGTCATCATAAGTTGCAGTGTTTACAGTAATTAAATTTGAATGCTTTCAGTGAGGTGTCAAATGCACTGATAAAACATTGATTAGCACATTTGAAGTCCGTCTGTCCTCTGCGGCGCTCGTTCTGAAGGTTCGCTTGATAATTAGTCAGTCTATATCTGATTAGCAATCCTGGGGGACTGAACGCTACACGGAAAAACATCTCCACGCACCGGCCAATTACAAATGACACTACACACTCCTCTTGTCAGTTTGTATCCATCATAATCATCATGTGCAGTTCGCTGAGAATATTAATGTGACATTTATTGATACAAAGGAGACCCGTGGTGCGCCGAGGTCCTCCGGTTGTGCGTTGTGCCCCGTCGTGTCAACCCGCCGCAGGAAACACGCTGTACATTCTGACGGGGTCGCATTCGAGGTCACTGCAACAGAACTCTGAGTGAATGCTCATAGCGAGCTCGTTCCGACGGATATTATTCATGGAATCATCTCATGCGCTTACTTGTGGTAAAGTCTCAATCGTGGAATAAATGCGAAGCAGCGTTTGGTATCAATAAACAATTTGAAACAAGGGTGAAATACAATATTAGCACAGTAAACAAAGGTGATATTTTATGGCATCTGAAAGAAGTTTACAAAATACATTTTATTCTCAAGTTGCACCAAAATGAATTGATTTCCAGAAAATACTTTTCAATATCACCTCTGCAACCAGTGAAAGCAGTGTGCAGCTGTGGGCCGTAACATCTGTAAGTACATGAGATATTAATTGAGCTGCGCTCAGTGCTTCTTCCCAAAGCCCTGCGAGATCTGATAACGTAAAGACATAGATCATAGGGTTTTGTGAGCAGCAGATACGGATCTGAGGCGCCTACATAAATAAGAGCGATCTGTTAGATGTGAAGCCTGCTGCTCATGTTTTATTGATAGTCGCCTGCCTTACCTTCAGCCCAGCGATAAGTCTTTCCAGCCGCGCGTAGCTCGATAATCCCACAGCACTTGAGCAAAACTCACAGCTACACTGCCTGCTTTAGAGTGTCAAGTGAATTATGACGTGTCCCTGTGTTTGTGAAGTACATGTTGGGAAAATTTAAGTAATATTGTTGATGCTGCTTCATAAATGGATAAGCTGTTTTTCACTGGTTGGTTACACAATGTTGTTTATAGTTGCATAACATGTAAAACTATATTTTATGCCTATGCAAAAGTTGCAGCCTTGATGCTAGAGTGTTAAGGGTGGTTTCCAGGGCATTGCAATGAGGTTGCTAGGGTGTTCCGTATATTGACCAGGGCGTTGCTATGAGGTTACTAGGATGTTCTGGTTAGGTGCCACGGCATTGCTATGAGGTTGCTAGGGTGTTCCGCATATTGACCAGGGCGTTGCTATGAGGTTACTAGGATGTTCCGGTTAGGTGCCAAGGCATTGCTATGAGGTTGCTAGGGTGTTCCGCATATTGACCAGGGCGTTGCTATGAGGTTACTAGGATGTTCTGGTTAGGTGCCACGGCATTGCTATGAGGTTGCTAGGGTGTTCCGCATATTGACCAGGGCGTTGCTATGAGGTTACAAGGATGTTCTGGTTAGGTGCCACGGCATTGCTATGAGGTTGCTAGGGTGTTCCACATATTGACCAGGGCGTTGCTATGAGGTTACTAGGATGTTCTGGTTAGGTGCCACGGCATTGCTATGAGGTTGCTAGGGTGTTCCGCATATTGACCAGGGCGTTGCTATGAGGTTACTAGGATGTTCCGGTTAGGTGCCAAGGCATTGCTATGAGGTTGCTAGGGTGTTCCGCATATTGACCAGGGCGTTGCTATGAGGTTACTAGGATGTTCTGGTTAGGTGCCACGGCATTGCTATGAGGTTGCTAGGGTGTTCCGCATATTGACCAGGGCGTTGCTATGAGGTTACAAGGATGTTCTGGTTAGGTGCCACGGCATTGCTATGAGGTTGCTAGGGTGTTCCACATATTGACCAGGGCGTTGCTATGAGGTTACAAGGATGTTCTGGTTAGGTGCCAAGGCATTGCTATGAGGTTGCTAGGGTGTTCCGCATATTGACCAGGGCGTTGCTATAAGATTGCTAGAGTGTTCTGTGTGGTTGCAAAGGCATTGTTATGAGGTTGCCAGAGTGTTTTGTCTGTCTTTCAGTGTAAATCAGTTTATTTTAACCATTTTATAATCTGCCAGTGAAATATTATTGTAAATATGATATGTTTCTGTTGAAATCCAGTTGGCTTGTTGTCTTTCTCTGTATGGAATGAATAAATATGAAATTAACCAATAACAGAAGACCATTGCTGTCAATCACTTTTATTGTTGATGAAGAGTTGCAATTTTTTGTTTTTTAAATAATAATTTAGAATTTGCAATCATATTACATGTGGACTAAGCATGCTAGATTCCTATATTTGAGACTCTTTTTAATGAAACCTTAACACAGAAATGTGTTTGACATTTAAAAAAATAAGACTGGCAATCATTGTGCTCATGATGTGGATTATATCACAATGTCAGCTTTCTACCAAACCCATTACGGCAAGAGAAACAGTTTTTGATTACAGTCTGAGAACAGATAAGACAGTGAAAATCCATTTGAAATTCAGGACATTCGCATTTTCATCGATTACAGCATTTCAGCACCTGTCATCCTGTTTGTTTTTAGCCTATCTGAAGCTCTCTGCTGCGATAATGAAGAAATGTTTTTCTATAGATGACAGGGAGCTATCCAAATCACATCATCTGGTCACTGGGGGTACCTCAGGGATCAGTCCTTGGACCCCTCCTCTTTCCCATATACAACTGGGACCCATTATACAGGCACATGGTTTCTCCTAACATTGCTAAGCTGATGACACACAGCTATATTTTTAATTTCAACCAGATGATCCCATGGTAGCTGCATGGATCTCAGACTGCCTGGCAGACATCTCAGCCTGGATGAAAGAACATCACGTAGCTAAGACAGAGCTTCTCATCTTCCCAGTCTCTCCGTCAGTACAGTTGAATTCACATTCATTGGTATAACGCTTTTCACAATACATATCATTTCAAAGCAGCTTTACAGTGAATGCAAGTCAACTTTACATTTTAGAGTAATCTGTTAGCAGAGTCCAAATTATGTAATTTCAGAAATGAACATATATAATCATGCAATTAGCTAACAGTGTATTAATTTAAGCAATGCATTAATTCAAGGTAGAATCAATGAGCTCATGGAAGTAATGAATACAATGATTAGGATCATTTTTACAGCATCAGTTTACCATCCAGCTAGGTTCATCAACGATAATCTCATAGTGTTTGGCCAGGAATCTTGATCTTGATGATCACCTGACCTTAAAGGTCATATTGCAAGAACAGCATGATCATGCATGTTTGCATTGCACAACATTAGGAAGATCAGGCCCTTTCTATCAGAGCATTCAACACAGCTTCGTCCAGGCATTTGTCTTTTATAGGCTGGACTATTGCACTTCTGGGTGGTCTTCCAACATGTGCAATCAAACATCTGCAAATGATTCAAAATGCTGCAGCATTTCTTTAATGAGCCTAAAAGAACCCATATCACACCTCACATTATCTCTCTGCACTGGCTTCCGGTTGCGGCTCACATCAAGTTCAAGACATTGATGTTTGCATATGTAACAGTGGCTATGTAACTAGTAAGAACTGTGTGAGTAAACCTCACTCCCCTGGCCTCAAGAGGCACACTGGCAACTGTTGCTACAGACTGTGGTCTTTGGAATCCTTGTTAGCATGCTCTCCTCTCATGCCGGAGACGCTGGTTTGAATCTGTCTCACAGCAGTTCAAGTAGGACCAGTTACATTTGGTGCCGTCATCCAGATGGGAGTGAGGTTTAAGGGAGGGGGTGTAACGAAGAGCTGTGCAAGTAAACCTCACTTGACTGATCTCAAGAGGCGCACTGCTCATGCTGGAGACGCTGGTATGAATCCCACTCGAAGCAGGTCGAATAGGACTGGTTACATTTGGTGCCGTGACCCGGATGGTAGTGATGTTCAGGGGGGTGAGTGTAAAGGAGGCCAGCTAGTAAGATCTGTGCGAGTAAATCTCACTTGACTGATCTCAAGAGGTGCACCGCTCATGCTGGAGACGTTGGTTCGAATCCCGCTCGAAGCAGGTCGAGTAGGACTGGTTACATTTGATGCCGTGACCCGGATGGTAGTGATGTTCAGGGGGGGGAGTGTAAATGAGGCCAGCTAGTAAGAGCTGTGCGATTAAATCTCACTTGACTGATCTCAAGAGGTGCACCGCTCATGCTGGAGACGTTGATACGAATCCCGCTCGAAGCAGGTCGAGTAGGACTGGTTACATTTGGTGCCGTGACCCGGATGGTAGTGATGTTCAGGGGGGTGAGTGTAAAGGAGGCCAGCTAGTAAGATCTGTGCGAGTAAATCTCACTTGACTGATCTCAAGAGGTGCACCGCTCATGCTGGAGACATCGGTACAAATCCCGCTCAAAGCAGGTCTGCTTACATTTGGTGCCGTGACCCAGATGGTAGTGATGTTCAGGGAGGTGAGTGTAAAGAAGGCCAGCTAGTAAGAGCTGTGCGAGTAAATCTCACTTGACCTTCAATCGTCCATGTGCACTTGCAAAAAAAATCTTGAATGATGACTGAAACTTTAACATTACTGGCACTTCTCGTGTTTTTTGTCTTCTCTCTTGTTGTATTCCTCAACTGTAAGTCGCTTTGGATAAAAGTGTCTGCTAAATTAATAAAATGTCTGTCTGCCGTCTTTGCATCTTGACTGCAGCAGCTATTGTCCTTGTTTTGTCCTCTGCTGTTGAAACTTGTTGTCTGAGCTGTACATTAAACTACATTTGCTGACTGTTGTCCAAAAACATCCTCATTAGTTTTATAGAAAGGACGTTAATTAGTTTTATCACTTTACCTCAACCACCTTCATCATGTGGATTGTCAAAACTGTTAATAATGTTTTTGCTTTGTTTTTGTCGTGACATAGAATCGCCCACGATTGCAAACAATTAATACATGAAATTGAGGAAAAGGTCTGTCGGATACAGAAATACCAGTTTTGAGGCTAAAACAAATGCTGCATGATATTTACTTCATAAAATAAAAAAATTTTGTTTGTTTGTTTTTTTGTAGTACATGCCTCCATCATATTAAGGAGTTGTAAGTGGTTGCCAGAGTATTGTTTTGCAGTTTATAAGGTGTTTTGAGTGTTTTATTACCCTGCTATGCAGTTGTTGTTCTGTGATACAATAATCCAGAAAAGAACTTTGCAACATTTAAAAATTTGAAACCAAGTTCTAGATAACAATAAATGAAACATTCAAATCATCTGCTAATGCATCTTTATGTCACCTATATTATTTATTCTACAGTATCTTCCATCTGTTTTACATATTCATATCTGCTGTCCGCTGCGTTTAAGGGCATCCGTATCTCAGTATAATTATTCACCCTCTGCTCTGTAATGCATCACTGCTGTTGTTTACAGCTCAAGGTCATGGCTCTACATCGAGACAAAGAAACTGTTGATGGATTAGTATTTTGCCGGCTTCTGGACTACATGAGACAGATGCCGCGTTTCCAAGATGAAGAAACGGCCTGTTTTGTTGTCAGAATCTGTTTAATGCCACATGAGTAATGTCTCTGGCTCGAGCGTTTCTGCATGACCTTACAGCATTAAAGCACATTTAAACGCATCGCCCTGGTGGGTCTCTACACACTTAATCTTATGTCAAAAAAGAGGCCATTCGTATTTACTACACTCAGAAAGTAAATGTTGGCAGCTGAGTAAATGTCAAGGTTTATGACATGCTTCCCTTGTCTTTTATCAAAGCGCATGAGATCTTTTAAACCGCACCGCTCATGCCCTTCACGAACAAAAAGACAAGTGATTGCAATCAAATATCATTCATCATCATACAGACATCAACTTAAAATCTATTGAAGTGAAAAAAGTCTCAAGTAAGTAAAGGTAATGTACATCCAGCTGATAGATCAGGTCTTGCATCAGCCTGAAGGGGTTTATTCTGCGATAACAATCGGCTGAATGTACATTATCCCACTTATTACACGGCTGCTTGCCACATAAGCAAATAATTAGACACAAAATATTGATCTACGTCTAAATATTTTATTAGCTCTTTTAACGTAAAGAGAGAGCAGTTGCGAGTTTAAACGAGAGTAGACAGGGATACGGTACTGTTTCACCACTTATTAAACGCCTTTTCGACACATAAATAATTATCGGGATGAGAGATATTGATCTGAGATGAAACTCTTTTCGTACATGTTGGTTCTTATAATCAAACAGTGTACAAAACAAGAGTCACAAAATGGCAGCAGCTGCGTTTGTATGAAACAAGAGAGAGCGAGTCTACGATACTGAATGACATAATTAAATAACTATACACAAAATTTTGAATTTCAATATTTTATTTGCTCACCAAATGCAAAACTTAGACAAAGAAAAAATATTTCATATAAAATATTATAAATATTATATATTATAGCGCTGCTGACTTCAGTAACCCAGATGTAATGTGTAGACTCTGACGAAGACGAAGGCTGCTACGTAAAACAGTTTAATTATCATCCACAGGAATATACAGTTGTGTTCAAAATTATTCAACCCCCACTGAAATTGATTGTTTTGGCCGGTTTGACATTGATTTTGATCATTCAGTCATCCTGCTTACAATTAAATCAAAGAGGCACGTGTAGGTCAGACAAATATAACATAACATTTATAATGAAATAACCACAAATGTCTTTTCTCTGCTCACATCATTATCAGTTTTATTCAACCCCCAAGTGACATTCAATCTTAATACTTAGTACAACATCCTTTTACAGTAATAACAGCTTTTAAACGTGAAGCATAGCTTGACACAAGTGTCTTGCAGCGAGCTACGGGTATCTTCGCCCATTCATCATGGGCAAAAGCCTCCAGTTCAGTCTTTCTGAAGTCTTAGGCTTGCGCACTGCAACTGCTTTCTTTAAGTCCCACCAGAGGTTCTCAATCGGATTTAAGTCTGGTGACTGCGATGGCCATTTCAAAATGTTCCAGCCTTTAATCTGCAACCATGCTCTAGTGGACTTGGAGGTATGCTTGGGATCATTGTCCTGTTGAAAGGTCCAACGTCTCCCAAGCCTCAGGTTTGTGACGGACTGCATCACATTGTCCTCCAATATCTCCTGGTACTGAAGAGAATTCATGGTACCTTGCACACGCTGAAGCTTCCCAGTACCTGCAGAAGTAAAACAGCCCCAAAGCATGATTGACCCCCCGCCATGCTTCACAGTAGGCAAGGTGTTCTTTTCTTCATAGGCCTTGTTCTTCCTCCTCCAAACATAGCGTTGATCCATGGGCCCAAACAGTTCTAATTTTGTTTCATCAGTCCACAGAACACTATCCCAAAACTTCTGTGGTTTGTCCACATGACTTTTGGCATACTGCAGTCGACTCTTCTTATTCTTTGGAGACAGCAAGGGGGTGCGCCTGGGAGTTCTGGCATGGAGGCCTTCATTACGCAGGGTGCGCCGTATTGTCTGAGCAGAAACTTCAGTACCTACATCTGACAAATCTTTTCTCAGTTCCTCAGCAGTCACACGGGGACTTTTCTCCACTCTACGCTTCAGGTAGCGCACAGCAGTCGAAGTCAGCATCTTCTTTCTGCCACGACCAGGTAGCGTTTCAACAGTGCCCTTTGCCTTGAATTTGCGAATGATGCTTCCTATGGTGTCTCTTGGTATGTTTAACATCTTTGCAATCTTCTTATAGCCATTGCCCTTCCTGTGAAGAGTAATCACCTCTTCTCTTGTCTTCCTGGACCATTCTCTTGACTTCACCATGTTTGTAACCACACCAGTAAATGTCTAGAAGGAGCTGAGTATCACAGTCATTTTAAAGCTGCCTAATTGGTGCTTATTAGGCTTTATTGCTGCTCCCTGACATCCACAGGTGCTTTCAATACCTGATTGAAAACACTTCAATGGACCTCTGTTCTTCAGAGTGGTAGTCTTTAAGGGGTTGAATAATTGTGTCAATGAAGAATTCACAAAAGAAACATTTACTACTGTATTACAAAACCAATTGATGTCATTTTAGTTGCATATGCTTCTTTAAGAAGTCCTTGAAGGATTTCATTCTGAATTCAATTACAAATGTACTCTAAATTCTCTAAAACCATTTACAGCATTGGGGGGTTGAATAATTTTGAACACAACTGTATACAGGAAACAAGATGACTCGACACATATTACGTTAAGAACCGACAATGACTGGACTGACACAGAGGGAATAAATACAGAGAAACACAAGAGGATAATGAGCGGGGCACAGGTGACAGGCATGACCAATTACAAAACACAGCTGAAGACAATGAACTAATGATGAGACAGTGACAGATCGAAACCAAAACAAAGACCACGTGACAACTGACAGGACTAAACTAAAAAGTTCATGGGTGTGACACCGGATGAGCTTGTGTTATGTGTTTTCAGCGGATGTTATCGGGGAATAACATACCGCTTGATGGCTCGATCGACCAATCAGAATCAAGTATTCCACAAAGCCGTGTAATAACCACAATGAATACCTTGAATAGTCATATAAGCCTAAAAGAAAAGGGTGAGAAATTCTTACATGCACTTTTTATGTATTAGTGGCATTTACCAAGTCGATCGTTACCAGCATTAGTGCCTTTAATAATGTGAATAAACCTTTACCACTGAATGTCGTCCAACAGCACTTGTGCTATAAATTCTATTTATTATAATAGCATACTAAAATAACCGTGACCTGAGGTGTGCTGTTATATTACTAAGTGATCAGACGTGCAATCTTGAAAAATAGCAGCTTTATAAAAGTACGATCAGTGGTGACATCTCTCTCCTGATGTTATGATGACTGTCTGGGTCTCATTTGGAAGTGAAGCAGCACATTGTGTGTTTAGCGCCCGCGGCTGTGTTTGTTTTACCGTTTGTCGCCTGTTCAAGGCCAAGCCAATTAAAAAGTGCTCTGCAAACTAACTTGTGCGACAACAGATTGAGCTTAAAAAGTGACAAACACACCCGTCGCATATGAAGAAGAATGCATTTACACTTTATAAATGAGCAGTGGCAGATTTTCTGTACTCTAATTATGTAGAAGTTTTGAGCAAAACATGTTTTAGGTGAAAAGAGTCTTTACAATTTGTTTGTTTCTTTTAGGTGGAGAAAATGCAGACAGTTTGCTGTCAGGTCGTGATATAAATATAAATAATTTGCTCTTATTTGAACAGATTCCATATTTAAAATAAAACGGGCGCCAAATAATTGCAATGAGATGTTCTTGAATAAAGCATTTTCTAATAATTTATGCTTTTTCCCCAGATTTTAATTGACTCATTTTATGTCAGTCGGCCAATGCTCATGGGCCGCCGAGGGTCACCTAATACATTTGAAGGTTAAGCATCTTGCTCAAGGGCACAGAAGATCAGCAGGGTTGTTATAACCAGCAGCCCTAGGGTTAATTTAACACCCCTGGTGCCATCAGCCACATATTTGATCCAGTAACCTTGCGAGTGTTCGTGGACTAGTGCTGTTTCACTCAGCACACAGCCGTTACGCATGAGCGTCTTCTGTAATGACCTCTTCTGTAAAACCTTCTTTTTGTCTATGAAGTCTATGCATACCATCCACAGCCACTCAATATTCTCTTATATTGTGTGTCATTTCTGCTCCTCTAACATCACCAAACAAAATTGCAAAAATAATGACTTCTCATCTTGTCTGCTTTTGGTTGGATAAAAAGGATATAAAAAAGGCTCAAATGTACACAATTGTTTGAGCCATTGTTGTTATGTTCAGTCCACTAGTTGTGCACTTCAGCTTTAAGGCAGGCTAGTCCACACTCTAAAAAATGCTGGGTTAAAAACAAGCCAGGTTGAAAGTGGACAAACCCAGCGGTTGGGTTAAATGTTTACCCAACGTTCTGGGTACTTTTATTTAACTCAACTATTGTTTAAAAATGACTGTATGGCTGGATTAAAATGAACCCAACATAGGTTGACAGACACATGATTACTAGAGGCAACAATAATAATCAAGAGGTGAACAATTATTAATAAGCAATTTAACAAATGTTTATTGTTGAATTAGTATTCATTAAACTTGTTATTTATTAAGCATATTAATACATGTTAATTTACAACATACTTTGGGTTCATTTCAAGCAAGCAATACAGTAATTTTTAAACAATAATTGGGTTAAATAAAACTACCCAGCAGGTTGGGCAAACATTTAACCCAACCACTGGGTTAAAACAACCCAGTCGCTGGGTTTGTCCATTTTCAACCCATCTTTGATTGTCTTTATCCCAGCATTTTTAGAGTGTATTTTTTTTTATTTATTATGTAAATGCTGGTGGAATTGGCAGACGTTCCCTTCATCATGCACTGTGGTAGAGCGTCGAATCATTCACAGGAATAAATATGAAGGTATTGTGCACAAATGTGATTTTTAATTAATATTTCATGTCGATATACAATGTTTACATATTTAAAACTAATCATGGTAAGACTCTGGACTCTTAGAACAGTGGCAAGGAACTCTTAACTTTACTGAGTACCGAGAGCATTTCCGTTGTGGCTTTATTTCCATTGTGTTGCGGCTCGTTTCCGTTGTGGCTTTATTTCCATTGTGTTGCGGCTCGTTTCCGTTGTGGCTTTATTTCCATTGTGTTGCGGCTCGTTTCCGTTGTGTTGTGGCTTTATTTCGTTGTGTTGTGGCTTTATTTCATTGTGTTGTGGCTTTATTTCGTTGTGTTGTGGCTTTATTTCGTTGTGTTGTGGCTTTATTTCATTGTGTTGTGGCTTTATTTCGTTGTGTTGTGGCCATTCTGTTGTGTTGCGGCTCATTTCCGTTGTGTTGTGGCTTTATTTCGTTGTGTTGTGGCTTTATTTCATTGTGTTGTGGCTTTATTCCGTTGTGTTGTGGCTTTATTTCGTTGTGTTGTGGCTTTATTTCATTGTGTTGTGGCTTTATTTCGTTGTGTTGTGGCCATTCTGTTGTGTTGCGGCTCATTTCCGTTGTGTTGTGGCTTTATTTCATTGTGTTGTGGCTTTATTTCCATTGTGTTGCGGCTCGTTTCCATTGTGGCTTTATTTCCATTGTGTTGCGGCTCGTTTCCGTTGTGGCTTTATTTCCATTGTGTTGCGGCTCGTTTCCGTTGTGGCTTTATTTCCATTGTGTTGCGGCTCGTTTCCGTTGTGTTGTGGCTTTATTTCGTTGTGTTGTGGCTTTATTTCATTGTGTTGTGGCTTTATTTCGTTGTGTTGTGGCCATTCTGTTGTGTTGCGGCTCATTTCCGTTGTGTTGTGGCTTTATTTCATTGTGTTGTGGCTTTATTTCGTTGTGTTGTGGCTTTATTTCGTTGTGTTGTGGCGATTCTGTTGTGTTGATTCTGTTGTGTTGCGGCTCATTTCCGTTGTGTTGTGGCTTTATTTCGTTGTGTTGTGGCTTTATTTCGTTGTGTTGTGGCTTTATTTCGTTGTGTTGTGGCTTTATTTCGTTGTGTTGTGGTGATTCTATTGTGTTGTGGCTTTATTTCGTTGTGTTGTGTTGATTCTGTTGTGTTGCGGCTCATTTCCGTTGTGTTGTGGCTTTATTTCGTTGTGTTGTGGTGATTCTGTTGTGTTGCGGCTCATTTCCGTTGTGTTGTGGCTTTATTTCATTGTGTTGTGGCTTTATTTCGTTGTGTTGTGGCTTTATTTCATTGTGTTGTGGCTTTATTTCGTTGTGTTGTGGCGATTCTGTTGTGTTGATTCTGTTGTGTTGCGGCTCGTTTCCGTTGTGTTGTGGCTTTATTTCGTTGTGTTGTGGCTTTATTTCGTTGTGTTGTGGCTTTATTTCGTTGTGTTGCAGCTTTATTTTGTTGTGTTGTGAACTTATGTTTGCTTTTTAAATTTCGTTGTGTTGTGCACTACTGGGCCACCGTACCATGCATATTCAGTTATTGCTAACTAAAGCTATTAAAAATCTTTTTTGTTAATTGAAATGAAGATGAAGTAATATGTAAATGTTAGATGGCAAACTTAAACTTTAAAAGCTGTTGCCTTGGCAATTAAATAAAATAATTATGTTTGAGTTGAACTGCTAAAACAAATAAAATAAAAACAAATTAAAGATAAATTTAAAAAAAAAATGCAACAAAAATGACGAACTCATCAAAATAACAGAAAATCAAATTAGAGATGAAAGCTGAAAATATAAAAATAACAAGCAGTTTTATTTAACTCAACTATTGTTTAAAAATTACTGTATTGCTTGCTTAAAATGAACCCAAAGTATTTTGGAAATTAAAATGTATTAATATGTTTCATAAATGAACTAAATGAAATAATTCAACAATAAACATTTATTAAATTGCTTATTTATAAATGTTCACTTTTTGATTTGTATTGTTGCCTCTAGTAATTATGTGTCTGATTTTAAATTTTAAATTTTTTAACATTTTAACCATCCATACAGTCATTTTTAAACAATAGTTGAGTTAAATAAAACGACCCATCAGTTTGGACAAACATTTAACCCAACCGCCTGGTTAAAACAATCCCAATCCCTGGGTTTGTCCATTTTTAATCCAACTTGGGTTGTTTTTAACCCAGGTTTTTTTTAGAGTGTACTTTCATAAAATGGCAGAAACAATATTATCATGAAGACAACCTATTTTTTAACTATTACATTTGCTCTCAATAATTATTGGCAATGGACAAACATTTAACCAAATTGCCGGGTTTGCCCATTTTCTGGGTTGTTTTTAACCCAGCATTTTTTATAGAGTGTTATAAGCCAGGTCGAGTTTATGTCACAATGACTTCACCTTGAATAAGAGTGACTTTGCTGGACCATAAACACCCTTACCATGGTGAAATCATTGTTCAATGCATCCTCTGATGGTGTGTTGCTTTATTTTATCCGCTCTTTGATCTGCCGGTCAGGAGCACGTACTGTGTTGTTTTTGACATTGCGGTGACGGCTCAGATGGCATGACGCGGTCCCATCGGTCGAGGGCTAATTTACTGGTGTCTCTATGTAAACAGCAGTGTCATGATCGCACGGTGATTATACAGAGTTGACCGGCCGCGGCGCTCCTCATTGAATTCTCATTAAAGGCCTCCAGTCGGGCCACGTGAAGAATGCTAATGCCGTAATTACTCCTCCGTTAAGCAGACAGACTTATCAAGAGCCACTTTGCCCGAGCTTAAAGAGTTCTGAGAGTTCGGCTATGAATATAACTGTCTTAATGCTAATTATCTAACATGTACGTTTTGAATTAGGCCATGAAAGTCAATTTAACTTATCTCTAAAAGAGCCACGCGAGGAGGAGGCTTTGAATCGTGCCAGCAGAGGGACGGTGATATTAAAGACGACTTTGACCACTAGAAGAGAACGAAACGCTTTGAACATAAAGGGTGGAAAATGAGAGATTTTTTTTTGTGGTCTGTTGAGAGTTTTACAACTTCCTGTGAATGTAAATTTGATGAGGGCGTGGAGAGGCTCCGTATGTAACTAATATGTAGTATCAATGTTGAAGGAAGAAGTTCACAACAATGAAAATTCAGTTTCTTATTTATTAATCACCTTCGTATCATTCCAGTACTGTATGATGTTTAATTTTATTATTTATCATTTATTATTAGTACGATTTTTTATTCATTTATTTATTTTTATATATAATGTTTAATCATGCATTCATCATTTTACATATCATTTTTATTATTTATTGGCATTTTCGTTATTGTTTATTTATTTATTTGTATTTGTATTTTTATTATTTATTTCACATATTTTTGTATTTATTTATGTTTTATTTGTAATCTTATTTATTTATTTAATAATTTTCCTATCATTTTAATATATTTTTTAAATAAATTATAGTCATTTTTATTACTTTTTATTTATCTTTGTGGCATTTTTATTATTTGTTTATTTATTTCTAAGTTTATAAATCATTTACATGTTATTTTTATATAGTGGTATTTACCTATTTATTTATTTATTTATGTTTATTTATTTTTGTGGCATTTTTATTATTTATTTATTTATTTATTTATATCTTTATCATTTACTTGTTAATTTTATGCTGTGATATTTATTTATTTATTTACTTATTTCAGTTTCATACTTTTTTCTGTATAGCAACAGTTTAAATGTCGTTGTTATTTTATTTTATTTTATTTTATTTCATTTATTTTTTTTCTTTTATTTTATTTTATTTTATTTTAAAATTCATGGTGTAAACATTCTTCAGAAATTTTCCAGGAAGAGTTTTGGAACAGCATGAGGGTCAATAAATGATGATTTTTAGATGAACTTTAATACCGTGTAATGATTGACTTCATATGTCATTGTTTCGGTCATGCTGTTTTACCGATAAGATTTACCAAGTTAAGATGCAGGGCATGCCACTAAATTCATTATTTTAACACAGCAATGAATGAATTATGAATGAGCTGAGAGATTTTCAGTTTAATTGGACCTTGAAGCATGAGATGAGGTCATACCTTAAGATGAGCATAATCTTATTAAAAAGGGCACATAATCACTTCTAATATTTGCTCAGACATTGCCAACAACTTGAAAGATTTGGGAATCGGCATCGCTATGAACCTGAGACTTATCTGCCGGATGTCACGGCTTTTTTATTAATGAGAGCTTAGTTTCTCTGCCAGTACGCACAATATATTTATACAAATACATGCTAATGTGTACTAATGAATAAACATGAGCACAGTTCAGCTGTTGTGACACAGTTGGTGTATCAGTCAGCGTTTCAAACCCTTTTGTGTCTCCTCGACACCTGGCGTTTCCAAGAGGACTTCCGGAAGTGCTGTTTGTTTATCATTTGCATTTTGAAAGTGTAATATTTGGCACTTACTGGCATCACTTTAATTATATTAACAAATGAAATCAAAATGTGTTTACTGTAAACATGTACGTCATTTACAATTATTTGCTCCGCAGATGCGTTTGTCCGAAGTGACTGAAACATCAAGACGGTGTGGCGTCCCTCCATCCATGAGATTTCAGCTGCATGTGTAAGATAACAGCACACGTCTCCTCAATGATTTGAAGAATCAAGGTCAGTGTTTGGGGTTTATTTAAAGTGTAAACGGTATTACTAGTGACGGCTGACTTATCAAACACCTTTAATTAATGACAGATCAATGCGAATGCTGTCGGGTTGTCACTTTATTTGGGTGCCCTGATAAATCTGCTATCGTTGGCTCCTTAAAGTGTCATTTTCAGTATTTATGGATTGTATTTTTAATCATTCACTTAATATTTTTATGTCGAGTTTTTATTGCTTTATTATTAATCATTTGTAATATTTTTTTAATTATTTATTTATTTTGTACTGTTTTTTATTTATTATTATTCATTTTTATTTATTTATTATTTTGTGCCATTTTTATTATTTATTTATTGCACATTGCACATTTATTTATTTATTATATTTTTAATTATTAATTTATTATTTTATGTACCGTTGTTACTTATATATCCTTAATTTTATTATTTATTCTTTTGTCATTTTCATTATTTATTATTTTTAATTATTTATTTATATTCTTATTCATTTATTTATTATTAATCTTTTCATTATTTGTTATTTTTGTATCACTCTCATTATTTATTTAATGTTTAATAATTTTTAATATATTTATTTTTATGTAGTGTCATTGTTTTTTTTTACAGCATTATGTATGTATATATATATATACACATAATGCTGTAAAAAAATTCTCAAAAGCAACAAATGATGATTTTTAGATGATCATATGTAGCTGTGCAAGCAATACCCATGACGGCTGACTTATCAAACACCACTAAGTAATAAGAGAAGATTGCTAAACTTTCCAAATCATTGCATTTGCAATCATTTTGTCATTTTATTTGGGTCCCCAGATGAATCTGCTGACAATGGCTCCTTAAAGCCACTCGTTTCCCAGCGTCGGACAGGGTTTGCCGGCAGGATTTGTAATTACAGTGGTCAGTTCAGCAGATATTCTCTCCCTAAAACAATCGATACAGAAATCAGCAGGTAAACTGGCTGTTAACCGAGTGCTTTACAAAGATCTCCTCCTCAGGGTCTTCATTTGCAGTTAGCATGGCCAAACAGAGCAGATTTTGATGCCTGTGTTAATAAACACCTTTCAATTTTTAATCCTGCTTTAAAAACACACTCTTAATCCAGTGACACACACTTAATGAGGAGTGAAATATGCTGGCCGCAGTAGACAGGCAGTGATTTATTGACTGGCTGACAGCTCTGACAACATTAGTCTTCTCGAACATGTAATGGACTTCCGATCGTTCCATCCCGAAGAACGTGAAATTACTTTTCGGGAATGGAGATGCTGGAACACGGAGCAATCTGCATAATGATCTTTAAACCAGGACGCCCATCACCGCTCGCAGGCTCCGGCCCCCGATCCCAGACATCCGTCTCGACGGATCCGCCACAATCCGCAACACCTCTCAGTTTTAGGCGTTTGTTTGCCGATTCCTTCCGCGTGTGTCTCCGTCCTCTGCTTGTTTATCGGCGGTGGTTTTGCGATGCGTCTTCAGGGATTCATTTACGCCTCCATGTGTTGCAGAAACATAATTCGCATGTGTGTTTGCGCACAGCTGCTAGTCGATCGGTTGGAAATGAGTCATTTCAATTGTGTCATTTCAAGCTGTTTTTCTATTCCTGTGTCCCCAGAGTGAACTCATATTAATGTTGTTACAGAATCATTCTGAGTTAAAGTCAAATGGTTTATTTTATTTGTTAAAATAGAGTGACTGTTCTTTTCCAACACAGAGAAACTTTAGCTCTTCAAATCTCAGTGAATGTGTGTTGAATTATGTGCTGTAAATCAGTGTTATGTTACACTCGAAAAAAATGCTGGGTTAAAAACAACCCAAGTTGGGTTAAATATGGACAAACCCAAGGATTGGGATTGTTTTAACCCAGTGGTTGGGTTAAATGTTTGTCCAGCGTGCTGGGTCGTTTTATTTAACTCAACTATTGTTTAAAAATGACTGTATGGCTGGATTAAAATGAAACCAAAATCAGACACATGATTACTAGAGCCAACAATAATAATAAAAAAATGAACATTTATTAATTAATACGTTTATTATTTAATTATTAATCAATAAACTTGTCGTTTATTAAACATATTAATAAATGTTGATTTCCAGCCTGTTTTGGGTTCATTTTAAGGAAGCAATAATGTAATTCTTAAACAGTAGTTGAGTTAAATAAAACTACCCAGCACGTTGGGTCAAACATTTATCCCAACTGCTGGGTTAAAACAACCCAATCGCTGAGTTTGTCCATTTTTAACCTAACTTGGGTTGTTTTAAACCCAGCGTTTTTTAGAGTGTAGTATTATTTATATACTTACACTAGAAATATGTTAATATATTATATATGCACTTTTGTCATTTTTTGTTTTTTTATATATATTTCTCTTTAACTTTATTTCAGTTTTAGTAATTTTCTTGCTTATTTCCATTAGCTTTCAAGGAAACAAATTTCATATTTTTTTTCATACAATATTAATATTTTATTTAATTTCTGCTTCAAATACCAAAAAACGATTTTAATAGTTTTAGTTTTAACAATAATAGCCAATAACAGTTTCTTTCAAGTTATTCCTTTAGTAGTTCATTTAGTCATAAAAACATTCAGCAAATTGTTGTAGGAAACGCTTTTCACTCCCAAAAGTAAAGTTTCAAAGAAACGCATTGAATTAAACGTGAAGTTTCGAAGTGTTTTCTTGTAGCACAAACTCCAGTAAAAACATTTTAATATTTGTTGTACACTGTAAAAACTGTTTTTTTCAAAGTTATAAATAAAACATTATTGGGGGTACGTTTTACAGGAAATTACAATTCAAAATTCAATTCAATATTACTTGTCATTTCTTTATAATTACTTGTGAAATTCACTCACAATTTCCGAGAGAAAATGTTTTCAGTTTTTTTCAGTGTAGTTTGATTCATCTCAAGTCGATTGTTTTGGAATAAATGAGATGAAAGGGAAAATACTTCCAGAACCAAAGACTCTTTGAAAATGAACAGTAACTGTCAATCAAAAGAAACAATGATTTTTATGTAAACAAAGTGTCCCCTGTTTATCCGGAGAAAGGCTTTGACACATTTTCATTACGGCTAAATGCTTTTCACCAGTTCATTCCTGCTCTTTTGCTTGATTGTCTCACTTGTCCCCTCATCTTTTAATCCAGCAGTTCAATTGGTCAAACTGTCAGGACTTCGTTTAGTTCCGTGTTTCTAGCGGTCCGGATACACGCTCCGCACCGCGCATGTCTCCGAGGCTTGTGTACGGAAAAGGAGGGCCTTGTTTTCCAAAGGCTTTGACAATCTGGCAGTCAGGCTTCAGTGGGCAGCGTTCACGCCGTGACAGCCAACATTGTCCCGGGAGTGACGGGGTCCAGAGCCGCCCGGAGCGAGAAAGAGCGTGGATAAGAGCAGCCTGATGAAATGCATTCAAGGTGAAATGATAGAGCCGCTTTATTTTCTTTCTTCTTTGTTCCTTGGGGACGTCTTGGCTTTCTGCCGGTATGTGTGCGAGTCCCGGTGGTCTTCGCTGTCTTCATTGGATTTTTCCAAACTATTGTAAGATTTTACCATTGGTTGAGTGTGTGTGTGTGTGTGTGTGTGTGTGTATCCAAGCTGTTTTCCATCCTGGCCTTTCCGTCGATTATGATCTCATTGCAGTTCACATTTCCCAAGGTGGAATCACAAAACCAACACTGCAAAAAAAAGATTTTCTTATTCAGTGTTTTTGTCTTGTTATCCAGTACAAATATCTCAACATTCTTAAATCAAGATACATAATTTTATGTTTTGGTTTTTACATTTTTTGTACGAAACATTTTGGCACTTGACATGAAAAACAAAAAACAAAAAAATCACAGAGAAGATTCGAAAAGGTTAACTAGTCCTCAAAACAATAGTCACGCTTTTTGATACTGCAGCCAAACACAATCTGACTGAAAGCTCATTTTTTGAGATATCAACCTCAAATTTGAAATATAACTTGTTTAGATTTATGGCTTTGATTTTCTCTCTCTTTTTTTAAGTTTTATTTATTGTTTAAGCTGGAAAATTCATTTTTAGGTCAAAAAGTGAATAAATTGACTTGTAACATAGTACCATAAAATCCCCTACAAAATATTAAATAAAAAAACATTAGTGAAGTAAAATATAGTATATTCATTTCATTGAAATAAAATGTTTTAAAAATTTGCCGTTTTTTACCGCCTCTCGAGGAGCACCAGAGGGTTAAAAATCATTAAAAATGTAAATAAAATATATTAAAAGAATAAAAAAATAAAATTGTTTTGTCACTTTAAACTTTAAAAGACTAACAAATTTGAAAAAGAAATTTTTCAGAAATCAAGAAAATTTGTATGTATGTGTATATATATATATATATATATATATATATATAGTGTGTGTGTGTGTGCGTGTGTGTATAATCATGCAGCAAAAATGATAAATAAAAAATATTTTTAAAAAAATGTTTTTTTCATTTTGAAACTATAACAAATTTGAAGAAGATATTTTATGTATCAAAATAATGTGAGTTTATGCTAAAAAAAATGCATGCAGGGTAATAAAAATAAATTTGTTTTCCCTTTGAATTAAGGTAGATGTTTTATATATAATCATACACCAATAATGATTAAAAATTATGATAAATAAACATTTTTTAATAAAAAATCTTAAATAAATAAAAGAGTAAAAATAGAAATGTTAATCGAAAGCTTAAATGCATTTAGTTTTGATACTTAATATCTTAAGTCATTTTGCTTCATTTAAGAATTGTAAAATATTTGTACTAGAAAACAAGACAAAAATATTGACGATTTTATTTTCTAGTTAATGTCATCTTGCAAATCATTCCTCTTACAGGAGCTTTGATGGTACAAATTCCCACTATCTACCATCCACTATATATATCTCAAATTCAGGATTAGGCTGGGAAAACTGAATGTTAAAGATGGTTTGTGTTTGGGGTCAGGATGGGATAATCCCCTCAGGTGGTGCGACACACCTGTCTATCATGGCTGATGGGGGGAAAAGGCATGAAATGCCCAAACGATGAAGCGCTTATCTGGTGGTAGAGCATCCAGATATCATTTCTCATTTTGAAGTTTTCTGAATCACCTACTCCAGTCTTATCTTTATAGCGACTAGCTGGACTGGCCAAACGTGTCTCCGTTTTCACACCAGAAACCTGCTCTGTCATGTCAGTGTCTGTCATGTCAAACAGGACAAAACAGATCTTCAGAAAAATTGAGTGAAATAAGGGCTACAAGACCTTTATAGATCAAAGCTATTTCATATTTTTGTCCTTAAGAATACTGAAGGTACAAAAGTCATACATGAGAAGTACATCTATGAGAAAGTAATTAAAAATGTATACTGTTTATGGCCAGACTCAATCCTCTCCTCAGTGAAAACACAGGAAATCTCTCTAGAAATCTTCAAAAAACACCTAAAGGACTCTGAGACTGTGAGAAACAAGATTCTCTGGTCTGATGAACCTCCAAGCGTTTATGTCCGGAAGAAACGGTTGGCAGTTGGTGTTACTGGTGTGTTACACTGTGTTCGGCCCATAGACTGTGAAAAAAGATGGATGACGGATCTCGGCTTCCTTCCACTGAATTAAATGAAGCCAAAATATCCCCACGGTACGTTATTCGGAGTCTGCGCAGTAGTGATTCTGAGGCGGAGTCGCGGTATCAAGGTCCCGCCCACATTTCCGCTCCTGCAGACTCATTCGCTAACACAGCTGTCAATCATTACGTTACACCAAATATTATAGCATCAAATAACTAACTAATATCAAACTTATTGGAAAAACGAACACTTGAACATACGTCTGCGTGATAGGATCTTCCTATCATCTTTGGAAAAAAACTATTTGAAGCGTAATTGGATTTTTTAGTTTGGTTCGCATCCCATTCGATTACATTGAGAGATGGGGTTTCTGACCTATACTGCAGCCAGCAAGCAGGGGGGATCAAACTGCTTTGACTTCACTTTTCAGGACTTGTGCAGCACACTTGGTTCGGCCATACGCCATTTATATTATTTGGCCATCGCGGCATCTGTCGTTTTACTTTTTTGGAATGAAAAGCCATTTAGTTCAGCTGGACAACGGACGATTATAAACTGAAAGCATCTGTTCTGCTCCATATACAGCACGAGTCTCAATGCAGCAGGAGTCAGATTTCACTTATCACATGACCAGAGTAAGATGAGATGAGACGACTGACTGGACGATGGCGGAAGATTTGGTGCGCAACATCACCATCTTGTAAAATGTGAGGTCTGTACCACCGTTCCATATACACGCTAAAAAATGCTGCTTTGTTTCAATTTGTTCCAAATTTGGGTCAAATATGGACAAACCCAACTGTTGGGTTATAAACGTTATTTAAAAAATTTAACCCAACAGTTGGGTTGAAACAACCCAGCATTTTTTAGAGTGCTACGCCAAGCTGCAGAAGATGCTCAAACAACTCCAAAAACAGCATTAGAGTTTGGCTTTGGCTTTAATTGTTTCATATGTACAAAGTCTGTTTGGCATCACCATTATGGTGATTAGTGTTCCATACTTTAGCTCTTTATTTCCGTCCTGTGCATTGACATTGTGTAAGTAATTGTTTTAATTAATAGAGCAGTCTGATCTTTATCGGAACAGATTCCTGAATACTGCTAATTCTGCTCATAGAAAAACATTAAATGACAACACAAATAAATTCATTGAAGTTACAGAAGGTTCTGCAGAACAGGAAAACCCTGGATAACCTGCATACCCTGGAATATAAGTATAGTCAAGCTAATTAATAGGATTCAAACACTTGCAGGCAGTGCTGAATGAATTATTGATGCATAAATCATTTATTCTCGGTTATAGCGACACCAGGCAACTAATTACTGCGGTCAAATTTGCATCGCTAACAAAAGACGACAGAAGCCATGCGACTGACGGAAGATCACTGAAGAGAATTAGTGTTACTGCAGAGGGAAACAATCCTCAGAGCTTCAGACATGCCCAGTTTGTCTATTAAATCCCCCTTACTGCTCTCCAGATTTCATTCCCGCTCTTCAAATACTGTAAATCTGATTTAATAATTAGTTTACATATGGCAGGATGGGAGGAGAAAGCTGTCCAAACAGGATCAGGCCTCCACTGGACGACACTCTGCATGAAATTGTTTGTTCTTTCCCTGCCAATTAGCATTCTTTTCCCAAGAATAACTGACTTTGGCTTCTTTTTATCCTTGTGTTGATGCATAGCAGGGGAAGCAGGACTGGCTGGAGAACTGGCACAGGTTGGAGATGACTTTTGCTTCTCTAATTGGATTTCCTGCTGTCAGTGACGAGCTCACAGAGCTGGACAGACGCCAGTCGACTGCATCTGGGTTCGGTCCTTCAAGCTTCAGCGGTTCACTGATTCTCATTCATTACCCTGGTGTGTGAAAGCGTTTCTCAGAATAGGGAAATTGGAGAAAAAGCACCGACTGATTTCTAACAGGAAATGCAGGTGAAAGATCTGAACAATCACAACTGTGATGATGCTCGGGTGACACGGGTCAATTTGAGATGATGTGGATTTTATTATACTGTATATGCTGCTAACTTAACTCTTTCCTCGTCATTGAAGAAATTTTCCCCGTTACTATATTCCTGCAATACCGGAGGGTGTCGTTTCAGGGCCGCATTTCTAGGAGTCTTGTGTTTTGGGACAACGCCACCTAGCCAGTCCTGCTCCAACTGGCTAAATGCATGAATGTGTCGCCAATCATTATTGAATATTCAGGTCTTTAGTGACCTAACACAGATGGATCTCTACCTGTCGTGATAATATAAAACTCTCCTGATATTAGAGTAACAATTACAGAAAAATAAAATAAAGCAGATTTTGTTATCTTTGGAGCATGGAAGGGGTTTGTTTGAGCAGATGTTGTATACTCATCAGAGCTCATTTCCCCAGTACATTCAGCATCTGGTTCATATTCACGATTTCAAACATATTCTCAAAACTTTCATCTTCAAAATCAATATTTTGATCGCTGACAGCTTCTTCACCAGATCCACCATCAAGAGACGGCTTATGTTGTCTTTTGGAAACATCACATTTCTTAGTGTTTGTTCATAGTTAAATTAAATGAATTTAATATATTATTTAAAAAAGAAAAACGCATGTTGCTGTTTACATGTTTATTCGCACACAGAAAAATCCCCAGCGAAAAACGAACACAGCTCAGATTTCATGTGGTCCCAATATAGAGAGAGTAAAAGTAACACTGAAGCGGTGTTGCAGTTTGTAAAATGAAGTAGATTCATTCTATAAGTGATGGTTGAGAATTAGTGATGAACACCTGCGGTTAACAAGCAGAATCACTGAAGATAAGAGTAACAACAAGAACCGAAAAAACTATGACAGCCTTCGATTAAATCAATAATACCTCACCAGATGATGCCCAAAAAACATTACCATATACACCAGTTTAGCTTGATTTCTTTCATATGCTGCATGTACAAAAGTTGTTGAAGTGTGTTTGAAATCACCATTATGGTGTTTAGTGTTCGTTAGTTGCGCACTTGGCCATTGACTTTGGTTAAATTAATTCTCTTTCAGCAATTGTTGAAGTTCCATACTATCACTATTGTTTACAATATCTCATGCTCCTAACTGCAATGACATACACATTTACTATGTGCACTTTTGGATTTTGAGTTCCCAAATGAGTATGAAAGTCTTTAAAAACAGCAACTTTCAATTTTCAAAAGTTGTTATTAACCGTACCATTGAAAGAGCACTTCTCATAACCCCTGTTATTGAACAAACTGCTTATGATAATACTTTTATTTGGCATCTCTAAATGTTTTGGTTTTGCAATCTACACAAGCTCTACAAACTGATTTGTGTACAGATCCTTTGAAACAGGAGACAAATCCTTTAATCCTTTGAAATGTTTTACCAGTTTGATTTTTTTCTTTGTTATTCAAAACTTCAGATGACATTGATTAATAATGTAATCATAACTAAAACAATTCAATTCTACTTTCAACACAGGGAACAGAAGTAATGACAAAGTTATAATCATATAATACAATAAATCATATGTTTTAACCTTATATTGTTTTTCATTTACATTGTGTTCAATATCGAAATATGGAAGCACTTAATACTGCTTGCATACAGACAACTGGCCTACTCACCTGAAGTGTCAGCAGAGACTGTCAGCTAGCTCATCCCCTGTGAAGGCCTTACCAACACGACAGCCAGTGACACAGAGCCCCAACAAACCGTCCCATACCGGCGTGATGAATACAATCTTCAACTAGATGGAACTGGATTAAATATTTTGACTGTTGCGATCCCAAATCGGACTTATGACCTGTAACTCTGCCGGAATCAATCAAGCAAGTGTTCGCTGTTGGCCAGAGGAGAACTGGCTCAGACTGAGCCTGGTTTCTCCCAAGGTTTTTTTTTCCTCCATTTTGTCACCTGATGGAGTTTGGCTCCTCGCCGAAGTCACCTTTAGCTCGCTTAGTTGGGGAAACTTGATATTCAACAAGTTTTTGATCTGGCTGCATTGACACCCTTGTATGCGAACTGAACTGAGCTGGACGATTACATCAGTGTTTTCTCCAGTGCTGATATACAGATAAATTAACTAAATTAATAACTATTGATTTTTACAATGTAATGAATCAATACTGATTTTATTTAAGCTGGACAATGACACCATTGTCTTTGAGAGCTGCTGTGCTGCCAAAAATTATTTGCAATTATTACTGTAAAGTTGCTTTGACACAATTTGCATTGTAAAAAGCGCTATATAAATAAAGGTGACTTGACTCAAGACGATGCTCCATTTTGCTTGAGAATAGCATGAATATGCTGGTCCACCAGCAAGACCAGTATTAAACCAGCACTTGCCAGCATAAACCAGCCTTTCTATCAGCTCAAACCATGTCTGGTCATTCTCTGACCTCTGGCATCAACAAGGTTTTCACGCACAGAACTGCCGCTCACTGGATATTTTCTCTTTTTCAGACCATTCTCTGAAAACCCTAGAGATGCATGAGTGTGGAAAAATCACAGAAGATCAGCAGTTTCTGAAATACTCCAGACATGAATAACATGTCACGTTCAAAGTCACATTTCTTCCCCATTCTGATGCTCAGTTTGAACTTCAGCAGATCGTCTTGACCATGCATGAATTCATTGAGTTGCTGACATGTGATTGGCTGATTAGATATTTGCATTAACGATCAGTTGAACAGGTGTTCAGGAACTTCAACTTTGTAGCTTTAAAGGTAACCGATCAACAGGCTGTATGTTGAATCAGTGTATTTTGTAAGACGCTGCAGTATCTTTATTATTCCATTCATGCGTTGATGGACCAGCAGCATGTGCAGCATTATTTGCCTTGATATCTTCAAGAATTCAAAATGACATGTGGTGAAATTCCTACATGTGTGCGCTCTGTGTGCATGTTTAAAATAGATAATGTTTGCACTATCTATATCTGCAGGCCACAATCCACAAACTCTGTTGAAACATCCCAGTATGTGATGGAAAAACCGCCGGTCGGCTTAAATACATTTGTTGACTCACTTTTTCCCTGATTACAGGACAGACAGCACCAGACCGAGGGTATGAATGCATAAGCGTCTGCACTGAAATAGTCCCTGCAGGGTTCAGGAAATTAGATCACATGACCAACACAATCATTTTAGTTGTAAAAATGAAGCTTCCAAATAAACGCAAAATGTGACAAAATACAGCTCCACTGAGAGGTGCACGACGCTTGGATGTTCATGATAACTGTGCTCCTTCCTCTCCCATCCCATAATACTCTCATTTGGTGTCATTTATACTGCTCAGAGGAAAAACCTCAACAGGTCAGTGCAGTATCAAAAACATTAGTTAACATCCTTCGTCTGTGATGTCGCTTGAAAATTGACCCCGATCAGGCATAACATTATGAGCACCTTCCTAATATTGTGTTGGTCACTTTTGCTGTCGAAACAGCCCTGACCCGTCGAGGCGTGGACTCCTCTAGACGCCTGAAGGTGTGCTGTGGGATCTGCTCCAAGATGTTCACAGCAGATCCTTAAAGTCCTGTAAGATGCAAGGTGGATCCTCCATGGATCGGACTTGTTTGTTCAGCACATCCCACAGATGCTTGATTGGATTGAGATCTGGTGAATTTGGAGGTCTAGTCAACACCTCAAACTCGTTGTTGTGCTCCTCAAACCATTCCTGAAGCATTTTTGCTTTGTGTCAGGAGCAATATCCTGCTGAAAGAGCCACAGACACCAGGGAACACTTTCCATGAAAGGGTGTTCATGGTCTGCAACTATGCTGAGGTATGTGGTTCGTGTCACAGTAACATCCACACGGATAGCAGGACCAAAGGTTTCCCAGCAGAACATTGCCCAAAGCATCCCACTGCCTCCGCTGGCTCGCCTTCTTCCCATACTGCATCCTGGTGCCATGTGTTGTAAAAGAAAACGTGATTCATCAGACCAGGTTACCTTCTTCCATTGCTCCAGTTCTGAAGCTCACTGTTGGCTCTTTCGGCGGTGGACAGGGGTCAACATGAATGTGTCTCTGCAGCTCCATACACAACAAACTGATGCTCTGTGTGTTCTGACACCTTTCTATCATTAACTTCTTGAGTAGTTCGAGCTACAGGAGCTTGTCTGTTGGATCGGACCACACGGGCCAGCCATCAATGACCATGTCACCGGTTCACCACTTCCTCGGACCACTTTTGATAGATACTGACCACTGCAGACGGGAACACCCCACAAGAGCTGCAGTTTTGGAGATGTGCTGACCTAGTTGACTAGCCATCACAGTTTGACCCTTGTTAAACTCGCTCAAATCCTTACACTTGCCCATTTTTCCTGCTTCGAACACATCAACTTTGAGGACACGATGTTCACTTGCTGCCTAATACATCCCACCCGCTAACAGGTGTCGTGATGAAGAGATAATCAGTGTGATTCACTTCATCTGTCAGTGCTCATAATGCAATGCCTGATTGCTGTATAATGTTATGACAGCATGTTTACATTAAGAAATGCACTAATATATTAATTTATATAAATCATACTTTTTATTTATAATATTATTTATGTTTTTTAAGGACAGCATGCGATAACAAATAGACGTTCTCTCTGTTTCAGAGGCTGTTGTGTTGCTCTCTGATCACTGGCAGCTCCTCCACATGAAGCAAGAGACTCGCTCTGTTCCAGTAGAGTTTGACCTAAGCATGTTGCTAAGCAAATCTCTAATGCGGTATAAAAATACATCAGACACACAAACATGGAGTAAAAATAGATAGATAGATAGATAGATAGATAGATAGATAGATAGATAGATAGATAGATAGATAGATAGATAGATAGATAGATAGACAGACAGACAGACAGAGATAGATAGATAGATAGATAGATAGATAGATAGATAGATAGATAGATAGATAGATAGATAGATAGATAGATAGATAGATAGATAGATAGACAGACAGACAGGCAGAGATAGATAGACAGACAGACAGACAGACTGTTCCAGTAGAGTTTGACCTAAGCATGTTGCTAAGCAAATCTCTAATGCGGTATAAAAATACATCAGACACACAAACATGGAGTAAAAATAGATAGATAGATAGATAGATAGATAGATAGATAGATAGATAGATAGATAGATAGATAGATAGATAGATAGACAGACAGACAGACAGACAGAGATAGATAGATAGATAGATAGATAGACAGACAGACAGACAGAGATAGATAGATAGACAGATAGATAGATAGATAGATAGATAGATAGATAGATAGATAGATAGATACGACAGACATCTATCTATCTATATGTCTGTCTGTCTTATCTATCTGTCTGTCTATCTATCTATCTATCTATCTAAATATTTGAGAATGGAATCAAGTTATTTTAAAGATAATCATCATAAAAAAATGTAAATAAATGTTTAATTAAGTCAATTTGAATGAAGAAATAAATAATATTAATATAAAATATTTACAGGTAGTTGAATTGAAATTTTAATTGGAATGACGAATGGGATTTATCGAACTGCAATTCAGAGAAATACAACAGAGGAATTTCATTTGTCCAAGTTTTGCAACTTAATTTTGACTATTTGTCTGTTGAAGTGATTTTAGCAAGTGTTCTTGCATCACAGTCTATACATGAAATTAATTTAATGTAATATAGTCTATAAATTATCATTATTAATTATATATTTAATAACAATGTTCCATATGTTAAGTGTATGCTCATATATCTGTAAATAATACGTATTTTAATTGAAATTAAAACTTAAAATAACAGTTAAGAATTTACAGTGGAATTAAATTAAATTCCTGAATTCGATTTCAGCACTCTGTTTTCTACCTCAGCTCAAATTCAGGAACTAAATGGTCATCCTCAGTCATTCCCGGTTCACACATGATGATGTTGTCTCTGTAGACAGCTCAGCGGGTTTTGGAACAGATCTTTCTTCTCTCTGTGATCGAGCGTTTATTTATTACAGGCAAAACCCCGTCAATCTGCTATCAATAACTCAAAGTCATGAATGATTAAAAAAATGAGTCATTAAAGGAGCACGTGCTTGATCTGTGACCAGCAGATTTTACACACGCCTCACACTTGATTCATTGATTCATTGTCTGAACAGTGGGACATCTTCTCATGCTCAATCCATCTCACTTTATGGCGCCTAAAATGCCATTTTTCTTAACAATGTGAATTGAGGCAAAAAGACAAAGCGAGCGGCGCATGATAAATGATGATTACTGTGAGAGGTGAGTGGCAGATGGCCTCGTGTGCGGGTGACAGACAAAAACAGGGGCAATAATGCCAACAACCCTCGGGCGCTGCTGTCAGGGTCGAAACTCCTCCCTGAGGCTGCCAATCAAAAGTTTCATGTAAGCACCTGATAAGACCGGCTCTGACTCGCAATCTGGCCTTAAATGAAAATGAATTTGTGCTTGAAGATTTATCTATCTATCTATCTATCTATCTATCTATCTATCTATCTATCTATCTATCTATCTATCTATCTATCTATCTATCTATCTGTCTGTCTGTCTGTCTGTCTGTCTGTCTGTCTGTCTATCTTCTGTCTAGAAGATAGACTGTCTATCTTCTGTCTATGTCTGTCTATCTGTCTGTCTATCTGTCTGTCTATCTATCTATCTATTTATCTATCTATCTATGTCTGTCTGTCTGTCTATCTATCTATCTATCTATCTATCTATCTATCTATCTCTGTCTGTCTGTCTGTCTGTCTGTCTGTCTGTCTGTCGATCTATCTATCTGTCGATCTTATCTGTCTATCTATCTATCTATCTATCTATCTATCTATCTATCTGTCTGTCTGTCTG
>CM076086.1:18385362-18425362 GCA_038088235.1 Zacco platypus
ATCTATCTATCTATCTATCTATCTATCTATCTATCTATCTATCTATCTATCTATCTGTCTGTCTGTCTGTCATCTATCTATGTCTGTCTGTCTGTCTGTATTTATGTATATCTGTCTGTCTGTCTTATATATCTATCTGTCTATCTATCTGTCTATCTATCTATCTATCTATCTGTCTGTCTGTCTGTCTGTCTTATCTATCTATCTATCTATCTATCTATCTATCTATCTATCTATCTATCTATCTATCTATCTATCTATCTGTCTGTCTGTCTGTCTGTCTTTCTATATGTCTGTCTGTCTGTCTGTCTGTCTGTCTTATCTATCTATCTATCTATCTATCTATCTATCTATCTATCTATCTATCTATCTATCTATCTATCTATCTATCTATCTTTCTGTCTGTCTGTATGTATGTATGTCTGTCTGTCTGTCTGTCTATCTGTATGTATGTCTGTCTGCCTTATCTATCTATCTATCTATCTGTCTGTCTGTCTGTCTGTCTATCTATCTATCTATCTATCTATCTGTCTATCCGTCTGTCTGTCTGTCTGTCTGTCTGTCTGTCTGTCTGTCTGTCTATCTGTCTGTCTGTTTATCTTCAATCTTCAAAGCTTTTTAAGTCTTTGTCAAACCTAATCACAGTTTTATGAATTGCTTTGAATTTCAGATCATTTTAATGTTGCCTCCTTACATTCAAATTTGAATTACAATTCTTTATCCTGAGTACTCCCTTAATTCAAATTAAATGCAAATTCTGAAATTGAATTGGAATTTTAAAGTTGTTATAAATTCAGTGACTTGAATGGTGCGTAACGCTGGTATGAAGAAGCGCTCTCTGTCTTGGTTGTTCGTTTGTTGATCTTCCAAATTAAAGCGTGAAAAATAATCTAAATGGTTCAGTGCCACTGCAGCAAAAAAAAAAATCCATATTCTCTTGTAAAACTAACACACCGAACTTGTGCTGTAGACCTCTTCATCTGCCAAGCTGTTTTGCACCAACAGGAAACGTGAGAGCAGGAAACCTCCAAGGCCCTGATTGCATGATCTGCTTGTTTGTAGCGAGAAGAAGAGCGTTTTTTCTCCTGGCTTGGATGCGATGGCCTCTCTGGAGGCTTTTGGGAGGTGTTAAACGTTCCTTCTGATGTGCTTCAGCAGGGGAGATGGCTTTGATTTCAGATAACCTCATTGTTTTCAGATCAGGCGTGCGCTGGATTTGGACTTTAAGATGCGATCGATAACAATGCCATTAAGATTCTGTTCGTGCCACGCATGTTTCTCAGCCTCGACTTCATTAAGACCAGGGCTTTTTCCTTTGATATATTCTCAACATTGGCACTGGCTGGCGGTCTGTTTGTTTGTTTCCTTTTGTTATTCACGATTGGTGTGATTTTCCACAACACCCTTTTGTTACCATGCTGATGCGATCTGTGATGTTTGTGCCAGATTCATATTAAATCAATCGTGACGGAACATCTTTGAGAATGAAAAGTCAAATATGCTCCATGCATCAGGTGATCTCAACATAATATTCACCTTAAAGTAATTAAAGTAAATATTAGATTAAAGTAATATGCATATCGATAAAATATGCAGAAAACAAACGATAAATCGATATATGCAAAGCGAATCTCAATTAGATCTGCAAAATTTAAGGATGAGTTTGAGCAGCAAACTGAATCAGATTTTTTTTTAATTATTATTTAGTTCCTTTAGTTCTTAGTTTTAGTGATTTTAATCATATGTGGTGTTGAGGAAAGTGTGCTGTTACAGCATTTTCACCTGCTTGATGATAAAACAGTTGAAAAACCCACAGATGCTCAGCAAAGGAGGGACCGGAACTATATCTACAGAGCAGAAACTCTTTTGACCACCATAGCAACCACATTACCCCCTGGCAACCATCCACAAAAGGCACAGGTAAGCACAACTCACGTTATTTTTTCAGAAAATATGAGAATTGAGTTGAATATGGAGTTTGTGGAAGGTCACCTTGGTCAGTTGAAGAGATATATTGGTCACACTGGAATTGGAAATGCATTGGGATGCATTGTAGAATTCACACACAATGTGAATACAATATCTGAATATGTATGCTGTATATATATATATATATATATACAGTACGCAAGGATGTGCATTGTAGATAGGAATAAGAAATGAAGGATGCTTCAGTGCTGTAAAGATATTACTCCAATAACATATTGCAAACTCTGTAAACTAAACCCAAGCTTTTCTTCTCGAATATGTGGATGTGCACAGATCTCCCATGAGGATTTGCACGCAGTACAGGATGATGCATTAAATGCCAATTCCACTGCAATGTATAAGAGGACTGATGCTTTCGACAAACAAGTGAATGTGTTTGCAATTCCCACATTTCTCAGAGGCAGAATAACAGTTACCAAACCTCCTGTTTATAACCTTAAAAGATCCTGTGCCAGCACACAATAAGTCATAAATCCTGAAAATGAAATCTGCCGCATGCATGCGGCTCCCGTCCAGGAGAAACGCACACGCTGCTGATACACAATCTCTCTGCATCTGAATAATGGAGCTGCCGAAACGGCCCTGAGATTCATACGGACCTGCGCTCGGCCCGGGACTCTATATTTCGTCTATTGCCAATAAAGGAGGAGTCATGCCGCCAATAATGACATCATGGAGCGTCCGCGGCGATGATGTGGAGGTGATGGATGCTGCCTGCTCCTCCCTCAAGAGATGTGTGACCCAACCACAGATGCAGGTTTCGTCCCAAACCCAATGACATTTTTGGAATATAAAAAGCAATACATTATTCAATTATTTATTTTATTTGGAAAATACCATTTGAATACAATAAAGGGGACATTTAATGAAAATCTGACTTTTTCTGTGTTTTAAGTGCTATAATTGGGTGCAGAAAACGTGCAAAAGGACAACCCAGTAACTTTTTGGCAAGCCTTTCTCTGCAAGCATGGTAAAAAACGAGCCGCTCAGATTTCGCTCCCCTTGTGACGTGGGAAGAAGATCTTATTATAATATCACCTCCCCTTAATCTGCACGTTTCCACCCACAGCGCCGCCATTTTGTTTTCGTAAGATACAATGGTGAACCAGTTCTAGCGTCATATCTATGGTTCGAACAAAGCATGCTAACGGTTCTGTCATTGACTGCACAGCTGAACGCTGAACTCTGTTTAGAGCTTAGATAGCCGGCAAGTTGATCCTGGCAAGATCGATTGCTAAAAAAGGAGCATTTCTGTCCAAGCGATATTTTGGAAAAACATTAGACCATCACATCATTTGATATCAATCATAAACATTAGCCTGGTATGTATGGCTCTGTTTAGCAAACCATACAAGATGAACATAACGACACATGCTAGTGATGAGTTGATCAACTCCACAACAACTACATCAATTTATCCACTAACCGTTCAGAAACGTCTAAAAGTTGTAACTTCTTCCTGAGTCTCTCCATCAGTGTCGACTCCGGTTTGAACAATGTAAGGATGAACACCGTCGTCATTTTGTCTGTGTGAGATTCTCCAGCTTTGTTGTTGTTGAGCTGTTAAAGCTCCGCCCTTTTCTGGAAAGGGGGTTAGGAGCAGCGGCTCATTTGTATTTAAAGGGACACACACAAAAACAGCGTGTTTTTGCTCACACCCAAATAGGGGCAAATTTGACAAGCTATAATAAATGATCTGTGGGGGATTTTGAGCTGAAACTTCACAGACACATTCTGTAGACACCAGAGACTTATATTACATCTCGTGAAAAGGGCTTGATGTTATTGCGTTAAATACAGTACAGCCTATAGAACAATTCTATATAAAATAGTGGATTTAACATCAAAATTTACAGTCTAATGTAGGTCTGTGTAAAAATATAACCTTCTCCATTTAAATACTTTGGTCAGTTCAAGAATAATTCATGCAATTTTATATCATTTATTTGAACGAATGAAAAAATAGTAAATATACTGTAATTACACTGTTGAATATGTAATTATTGGCTTATTATTTAGTACTTTTTATAGTGACTGATCAACTTTCAAATGTTAATAATTAAGATTTTTTACAAATATTTTAGAGAGATGCTTCATTTATTTGATCAAAAATGCACCTGTAATATTATGAACTATTATTACCAGTTAAAAGAACTGTTTTATCTTTTTGAATATATTATAAAATATAATTAATTCCTGTGATCAAAGTTGAATTTTCAGCATCATTACTCCAGTCTTCAGTCTCACATGATCCTTCAGAAATCATTCTGATATGATGCTTTGATGCTCAAGAAACACAAAGAAAAATAAATATATTGTTTGACCAGTTGCAACTTTGGCTATATAATGTGATTTGTGATATTTAATTCATAGAGCATTACTTGGCTTATTGTGATGGCGAAACTAAACAAAACAAGTTATAAGATTTCTAATCAGGCCTCAAAGTTCTTTCAGCGAATGCAATCGTTCAGAGGTTCGAGGAGGTTCACGTTTTGACGGGGAGGCTCAGACAGGAACGCTCATTTGCATGGCTGATTTAATGACACTTAGTCGGCAGCCGCGCAGATCGATGTGAATCTCCTCATCTGTTCATCAGGGCTCGAGTCCATCCTGCAGTTTAAGTGTGTGTTGTTAAATGAGATATCAGCTCTTCGATTTTCTCCACATCTGCGCTGGTGCGTTTTTGAGCAGAGCGTTCACTCAGAGAGCTTTTGACACCTTCACATTTCAATTAGACGTGAATTATATTTGAATATGGAGAGGTTTCAGGAATTAAAAGCGTCATAGACTCTGGCATTTCATGTTCAATGGTGCACATGGAGTCATTTCATCTCTTCTCATGGCACTTTTAGTCCAGTGTTTCTTTCCATAAAACAGACAAAATCATTTTGATTACTAATTAAACCCTGCTGTCTGTAAGAGTTGGAGAGCAACAGCAATGACGCTACTAACTAAACTACATTTTCCAGGAGCGTGACAGTAACAGTGCCGTTTTCAGATTACTACGGGTTTAATATTTCAACCTGTTTAAAAAAAATAATAATAATTCACTGAATCATTTTACTTGTCACCCAATTCCCAGAAGTTCCTGCACTAATACAAATTTAGTAAAATATTTTTTGATTAATAGTTATTTAGTTTAATGCTGATGTTTATTATTTTATTTTAATTTATTTTATTTTATTTTACCTGCACTACCCAAAAATAAAGCTCTTGTCAGATTTTGTCAGCAAAGTTTCAGCGTTTCATTTAATAAATTTATCATCATATCATGAAATTAAATTGATAAATATTTTTTAATTTTTCTTGAAAAATTAAAAAAAAAACTAAAAGATTAAAAATTGAGATTTGTTAATTAATTGACTTTTTAAATAAATTCTTAATATTTGAATTTTGTTGATTTTATTTTTACCCAATTTTACCCATTTATCTTATAATAATGTATTTTAACTATTTTAATTTGCCAGATTTTCTTAGCAAATTCTTGGCATTTAATTTGATCAATTTATCATCATATCATAAATTTAATTAAATTAAAATCCTTTTTTTAAAAATTAAAAATAGTTAAAAAAAATTAAAAATAGTTAAACATTTTTAAAAATGGCTATTAAAACTTAAAAATAATATAATTGCCATTTTAAATCACCTTTTTATTTTAACTGACCTTTTAATTTTATAATGTAAAGCTACTGATTGACTCCTCTGCCAAAATCATGTCATTTTAATCATTTTAAATTGGCAGATTTGATAATGATAAATGTATCAAATGAAATAAATGTAAAAAATGTTACTCAATTTATAAAGCAATAGGACGGAGCTTTCACTGAGCGCTCTGGTTTAACATGTGTCTCTGTTCAGATGTGCTGCAGGTGCATTCATCCCGCTCTGATGTGACTTCAATCTCATCAGTGACAGGAAACGCAGAGGTGACGTGTCATTGTGTGTTCGCCTTGTTTCTTTGGAAGCTCAATTATGATTAATGGCATGAGGCACAACAACAGGAGTTACATGAGCATGTAATCATCATTAATTACTCTAAAGCTGAAAGTGCTGTTGTTCCTCTGGCATTAAGTTATCAACAAATACACTCCACTCCAGTGGACACTGAGTCAGTGTGGCTAGAAACACAACAATGGAGGGTTCAGTCGATTGGGACCTCCAAACGACCTTTAAAATCTCCCTATTATGCTTTTTCCGATATTATCTTTCATAGTGTGTAATATATTAGTGTGTAATTATCTTTTAGCGTGTAATAAAACTGTTTGTGAATGTAAAAATTTCAAAGATCAAAGTGCAGTTTATAAGAACCGATTCAATCACAACAGACTGGGCCGTCTGACCAATCAGAGCAGAGCAGTTCTCAGAAAGGAGGGGCTTAGAGAGACCGAATCTTTGAACAAACCGTTTCAGACACTGAGAAAAGAGCTGATGCTGCAATATTATGAGAACATTAAAGTGTTTTTTGACTTTGGATGCATGTAAACCTACCGTAGGAGACTCCGAAACAAAACAGGAACCTTTAAAATAGCATAATAGGGGGAATTCAAAGGAAAAAACACCTGTTAATTTTGAGATTACTAATATTCAGTGAATGTTCAATGGGGGGAAATAAATATATTCATCCATAAGAAACCAAAACACCTAGAAACATCTAGAAGGTCTGTTTTTGTGCTTTGCTTCTGCTTATCATCAACAATATGTGAAATCAAGAATGCTGACGCTCGTGTTGGGTTGTTTAAATCAAAAAAATCGCAATTGAGGTTTAGCACACACGTTGACCTTTGTAGATCCATTTCGTTTAAATGCGTTCCTCGCTTCTTATCTCGCTGTGAAAAACAATAACTGCCAGGTAAATTGTATCTGTGATTTGCACGTGATAAATACTCTGTTAAAGCCACATTAAACTGTACAATTTCATGCCGCCTGGCTTCAAGTTGAATATAGAAAGCTTAATGGAGCCATACGAGGCCATGCATAATTCATGATCTCTACATATCTGAGAATTATACTCAAAATACCAGAGTGAAAGAGGTTGTAATTGTGCCGAGTCAAAGAGCCAATTGACAAATTTGATGGTCTCTCAACACAGAAGTGAATCTGAGGGCTGTTTTACCCTCTTCTGGTTCTCTCGCAGATTTAATTTTTACATTTTTGAACTTCTGTAACATGAAAAGATACAGCGTGTCACAGACTTCCTCTCCTGGAAGGGTTTGCTAATGTAATTATGTATAATTGGTGATCTGACAGCAGAAGACTTAAATTGATAATTAGCTTTTCAAAGGAGAAAATAATTACTTTCTGTTTGAGATTTGCACTCGCTTTTAAAATCTTTGGACAGACTCCAGAAACTGGAGATTTGACTTTGAGAATGATTAATTTTAAAAGCACACTGATGATATCAAAGGATGTTTAACTTGACTCAATCTCATCATGCATTGTCTTTGCCAGGTTTTCTCTCAACAGTTTGTTGGACTGTCTGAATGTGTTGTGTTGAAGCTCCTGGGTTATTACTTGGGCTGGGGATTAAATTTCACAATTCAATTTGATTTTTATTCACAAGCTTGCGATGACTTTGCTGTAGTAAAGCTAAAGCAAGGGCTAAAAATCAATTTATCCTTTGCTGAAACTTCCTCACCATCGTGGAGAGCGCGGTTCATGGTTGGACAGTTTGATTGACAGGCGATCTGACCAATCATAACCCCGAATCCGCCATTTTGTCCGACAAAGCAGTCAGGGGAGTTAGTAGATTAACGTCGGTGAACTTGAACTTGAAAAATTGTGTGTCCTCACGTCTTTCGGCGCTTGAAACAACATTCCTTCTGATGTTCATTCATGTTTATTTGATGCTATAAATGAACTAGTATGAAGAGATGATCGGTTCACGAGCCGCTTGAAGGAGCTACAGCGATCTGTCACCACACATTAAAGACACACTTGACTCTATTTATTGTTTAAACTTCTTTAAAAAATAACGATATATTAAATATGAAACACTTTCATAAGTCTGTCGATGTGTTGTCAGTGTCCTTTTTGCTCCGCGATGTATTTTTCTCGTGAGAACATGATGTGTGGCGTGAGAGCGCATGGCAACAGTAACTAAAGGGTTTTTGCGAAGGGTCAATTGACGATCTGCTGGTTTCGTGTGATTTTCAAACCTCTTCTGACATCAAAGCCACTAGATTTCCTACAGATTAAAAAGAAAGGAAATATATAAATATATTTAATTATAACGGAACACAGCCATTTTGAATGCACAACTCTTTTTCATTTTAACATGCAGACGGTGAACAGTGACATTGAGTTTGGGCTGTTGTTCTTGTTATTGTAGCTTTTCTTTTAGGTGTCCCATACGTTCATCTGCCAGTTTGTTTGTCAGTTTTTGAATTTTTTTTGACAGGCAAAGTGGAAATGCATTTCACAGTTGGACAGCTGGTTAGCCTATATCAAGATTCACTTTATAAAGACCTGCGATTTTGATTAAAAGAAGCCAGTGTTTTTTCGTGTTTTGAAAGGTGCAAATGAGATTCCAAACAGGAATTAAAATAACAGACGGTTAAAATAACACCCATTTGTCGTCTTTTATTACCAGCTGCTCTAGTGGTCGTATTAATGATATTTAAAAATATATATACAAGTCTGCATTCACGTAAACAGTTTTTACATTATCTGAAGAAAATGTGAGTAGCAGGATTATTATAATTAGCTAAAAATAAACCATAAAATGCACTGAAATAAACATAAACTGAATTTTTCACCTGTTTTCTAGTCAAATTGGTGCATCGGATCAATTGGTAAAATAACAACACTCTCGTCAACCACACGCGATTTAAGGAAACACCATTAGTTAATAACACTAAAGTTCACATGTTACGTTTGGTCCATGTTTGTGTGTACAACTTTCATAAAAGACATGGTGTTTTATTAACTCCTTTAACCTCAGTTACTCATCCTTGTGTCATTGTTTGCTCTTTTCTTGTCTCTTTTAGTTGTGGGAAAACGTGATTTGTGTACAAGCGAGTTCCCAGGAGTCTCATTAGAGACGGAAGTGTTTCGCATCATCTGAGAGAGTAATTAACGTCGTGAGTTTAACACGTTCCTGCCACGCGCCGTCTGAGAGCCGTGATGTCGCCCAGAGTGTCGCTTCCCTCAAATCCCCGCGCAGACGCTTCCGTCAAACACAGCGTAGAGGTCAGAGACTCCGGGGGATGTCAGAGGTGTGTGTGTGGTGGAGGTAAATGTACCCAAACACAACAGTACTGCACTTTTATGTGGTTTGTTTGAGTGTGTGCACGTTCACGGCTGCAGAAACGAACTGCTCACCTGCTCTACATCTGTTGCATAAACTAATCGTCTAATTTATTTTCTTAAGACAGGCCATAACTTTGATTGGTTTGATTTGAGAATGAAAAGTAGAACGGATTATCCCTTAACTAATTGTCGGTCAGAATCTTCATGAAATGATCATAACGGCTGTTGGTGCAACTGACCAGGTTTGAGCAAAATTCAGAACTAAAAAACAGACTCCATTTCAGTTCATGAGTGAATTTAAATTGAATCGATCACAGCACACAGGAAGTGTTTTGGATTGACAGGAAGTGGAATTTACGGAATTGCAATTCACAAAAATGTAACAAAAGTTATCTATCTATCATGTCTATCGCTCCATCCGTCTGTCCATCATTCTGTCTATCATTTTATCCATCATTCTATCTGTCATTCTAGCGTTCCATCCATCCATCATTCTATCTGTCATTATATCTTTCCATCCATCATTCTATAGTTTCATCCATCCATCATCCATCCATCCTTCATTCTCTCTGTCATTATATCTTTCCATCATTCTATCGTTCCATCCATCCATCATTCTATCTGTCATTCTATCATTCCATCCATCCATCATTCTATCTGTCATTCTATCGTTCCATCCATCCATCATTCTATCTGTCATTCTATCATTCCATCCATCCATCATTCATCCATCCTTCATTCTATCTGTCATTATATCTTTCCATCCATCACTCTATCGTTCTATCTGTCATTATATCTTTCCATCCATCATTCTATCGTTTCATCCATCCATCATCCATCCATCCTTCATTCTATCTGTCATTATATCTTTCCATCATTCTATCGTTCCATCCATCCATCATTCTATCTGTCATTATATCTTTCCATCATCCATCATTCTATCGTTCCATCCATCCTTCATTCTATCTGTCATTATATCTTTCCATCATTCTATCGTTCCATCCATCCATCATTCTATCTGTCATTATATCTTTCCATCATCCATCATTCTATCGTTCTATCTGTCATTATATCTTTCCATCCATCATTCTATCGTTTCATCCATCCATCATCCATCCATCCTTCATTCTATCTGTCATTATATCTTTCCATCATTCTATCGTTCCATCCATCCATCATTCTATCTGTCATTATATCTTTCCATCATCCATCATTCTATCGTTCCATCCATCCTTCATTCTATCTGTCATTCTATCTGTCATTCTATCGTTCCATCCATCCATCATTCATCCATCCTTCATTCTATCTGTCATTATATCTTTCCATCCATCACTCTATCGTTCCATCCATCCATTTATCCATCCATCACCCATCATTCTATCTATCATTCTCTTTCCATCCATCCATCATATTTCTGTTTTTATCCTCCATCATTCTATAGTTCTATTGTTCTATCGTCCCATCCCTCCATCGTCCTATTGTTCCCTCCATCCATCATTCTATCTGTCTTTATATTTTTCCACCCATCCATCATTCTATCGTTCTATCTTTCCATCCATTTATTCATCTATCCAGCCATCCAGCGTTCTATCTGTCATTATATCTTTCCATCCATCCATCATTCTATCATTCTCTTTCCAACCATCATTCTATCGTTCTATCATTGTATTGTTCTATCGTTCCATCCATCATCCCTCCATCGTTCTATCGTTCCATCCATCCATTGTTCTATATATCGTTGTATCTATTGTTCTCTTTCATCTATTCATCCATCCATCTATCATTCTATCTATCATTCTATTTTTCCATGCATCCATCATTATTATTCTATTTTTCAATGCATCCATCCATCCATCCATCCATCGTTCTATCGTTCCATCCATCATTCTATCATTATATCCATCCATCCAAAATTTAAAGCTTTTTATTTTAATCTCAAAACATTCAAATAAGAAGCAACCAGAAGCAAAAGTCTGGCTTAATAAACTTTGTTTTTATAGTTAAAAATGACAGCCATATGAATTTCTTTGAATTGCAATTCATTATTTTTCCTTACATTCAAATTCAAGTTGCAGTTGCAACATGCAAAGCTAATCCCCCGTTAGACGATGGAACAAAGTTAACATCCTTTAAGGTGCAATTTAAGGACAAAACAGTGAAATCCGGAAAGAACAAAATGTTCACACCGTTGATGAGGCTGTGAAAGTGTCACTCCCTAACCTTGGGCATGATGTGTTTTCTGTAGGCGGATTAGAGTCAGCCTTTAGCTGGCACTCAACTCAAAGAGGAAGATGTTTCAAGAGCTGCTCTCGTCTGAACAAATGATTATCGCTTGATGGCCGATTTATTGATCCTCTTCACAAGTATAGACACCTTGACCCAGTGTGTGCAGTCACCATCTGTCCATATCTGAGCGATTATTAAGAAGCATGCGAATAAACCAAAACTTTCTGAAATAAATAGCCGCAGCTGTGATATTTGTTGCATTTGTTTCTTCTAATTAGTCTCACATTTTCATAAAATATAAAAATCCAGTTGTCTACATGCAATCTCAGTGGCAATATATGTCATTCTTGCATGCGTTTTACATAATTCAGTTTACTCCAGAATGTTATTTCATTCACTGCTAACTAACACGTGTCGGCCGAGTAGAAAAATACCAAACGGCCTTTGAACCGTATGTGTCACAGAATCAATTATACGAGCATCCGCCGTCAAACACTGTCAGAAAGGTCACGATCACACGAGAGGCGCTTGCAGACACATCACATCTGATTAAACCATTTGATGGATCATGAAAAAGTGGATGTCAATGGGTCTCCCGGGTCTGAAGTCCTTCAGGATTATCGTTGCATTAGCATCAGACTGCTTTTCCAGCAATGCTCTGATACTAGCCACAATGATATTTATGTTAACCAGGTGAACACTAAAACTAGACAATGGTACCCGAGAGTCTGAACTTTTGCTGTTGCAAGCAAAACAGAGTTTATGGATTTAAAATCACGAGCAGAAATGGTGTTTGCTCCTGCACAGCTGGTGTAAAACCCTCAGAATGAAGGTGAAACTCCCTGATCTCTTCACTCGACCCACGGCAATTAATTTAGTTCCTCACAAACGTACAGCGCTAATGAATGCAGGCTACATTAGCCTCATAAAACACTGACTCCACAGCTTAGCAGGAAGCTAGTACTGTTAAAAGTAAAGCCACGCTAGCACTTCATTTCAAGTTGTGCGGAGTTGTACAATTCTTTCTTATACTCATTAAAATTGCAATTTAAAGGATCCAGATGGAACATCTCTGTCCATTTTACTTCATTTAGAGTCTCAGCAGTGAGGTCCAGCGGTGGAGGTCTAAGACACGCACACAGGATGAAAAAAAAGTGAGTTTCATAACTTTCTTCATATGGCACTTCAGTGAATTATTATTAGATATTTTCTCATTTCAATATCAAGACCTTACGGTTACGTCTGGCTTTATTAGAATTGATATCATATATTAAATACAAATATTTATTCATTGTATATCAAATAATAAAAATATATTTATTATTGTTAATGTATTAAAACAGATCTTACATAATATTGAATAACGATATGATTTTGAATATGATATATGGTGTCTTTTAATTATGAATGATAAAAGTCTAGAAAAAAAACTCTACAAATATTAATAATCCTCAATCTTGACAGAAATGATTCAACATTATATTAAATATAAAGTTTTATAATACATATATAACATTTAATGTATGCTGTTGAATATTATATATGATATATTTTAAATAAATAAAATCCTGCCAGTGGGGTAAAGAAATATTTATATCTTGAAACTACCATAAATATCGAGATAAGGATAATATTAATAATCCTAAATCTTGACAGAAATTATTCAGTATCATATTAAATATAATGACAGAAATAATTCTAAATTTATTGAAACTGTTATAAATATCTTGCAAGGATAATATTAATAATACAAAATCTTGAGAAGAATGTTTACAATTAAGTAATTGTAATCAAGCAATTTCTGACTAGTTTAAAGGATTCATTGATATTTTCCGTGGCTCGCTAAATATCGACTATATATATAGACTATATTTAGATACATAGTCTCTCCCAGGAAATCTTACCCAGTCATTTTTGTATATTTCATATGTCTTATGAAAGCATTATATTATATTATGATATTTTCTGTAGATAACATTTCCTGCAAGTGTTTTCACTATATGGAGATGAATGGTGCTCTGTCCCAGAACTGACACGTTTTTTGTGTCAGAAACATGCTGCACATCACAGCACGTCCTCTGTAGGGTAGTGCTTTAAAGCCAGTCCTGCGCCTGTACAGTATCCTGGAGCCAACAGACACGACCGACTGCTGCCGCTTCACCGCTGAAATCCTGCGCGCTGCCCTGACACAGCAGATAAGAGCACAGGCTTTCAGGAAACAGCGAGAGGGCTTCATCTGCTCAGCTTTAAGACAACGCCAACAAAACAAATGCCTTCAGGAGCAGCAGTCCTCCCAGAATGCAGTGCACACACTATCAAACGTAGCACAGATCCTCACTGTCCTTCACGGACCTTAAAGGAAATTCAGACAGATTTGAACATTCTGTCATTATTTACTGTTCCTTGTGCCGTTCCAATCGTGCATGACTTGACTGTTCACATGCTGCTCTTTCCACACTATAAAGGGACCAGGATAGTAGTGCATGTGACTAGTTCTTCTGAAACCACACAATACTATTGATAATTGGTTTATTAGCATCCTATCAATGTCTACTTTTTTACAGACTTGGATTTTCTCATTTTTATGGAAGCTTGTTTCCATCATGGAATAAAAAAGATAATTCTGACTTTTTTCATCGCAATTGACCCTTCACTGTCAGTTTGTTTGACAGGCGATCTGACCAATCATAACCCAGACTCCACCATTTTGTCTGTCAAAGCAGTCAACTTGAAAAATTGTGTGTCCTCACATCTTTCCACGCTTGAAACAACATTCCTTCTGATGTTCATTCATGTTTATTTGATGCTATAAATGAACTAGTATGAAGAGATGATCGGTTCACGAGCCGCTTGAAGGAGCTACAGCGATCTGTCACGACACATTAAAGAGACACTAGACGCTATTTATTGATTCTTCTTTAAAAAATTACAATATTTTAAATATCAAACTGTTTCATATGTTGTCAGTGTCCTCTTTGCTCCTCGATGTATTTTTCACTGCATGAGAACATCAATTGACCCTTCGCAAAGATCCGCCCCCTTTTCGTTCCGGTTGCCATGCGCTCTCACGCCACACATCATGTTCTCACAGTGAAAAATACATCCTGGAGCAAAGAGGACACTGACAACATATGAAACAGTTTCATATTTAAAATATTGTATTTTTTTAAAGAAGTTTAATCAATAAATAGTGTCTAGTGTGTCTTTAATGTGTCGTGACAGATCGCTGTAGCTCCTTCAAGCGGCTCGTGAACCGATCATCTCTTCATACTAGTTCATTTATAGCATCAAATAAAACATCAGAAGGAATGTTGTTTCAAGCGTGGAAAGACGTGAGGACACACAATTTTTCAAGTTCAAGTTCACCAACGTTAATCTACTAACTCCCCTGACTGCTTTGTCAGACAAAATGGCGGACTCAGGGTTATGATTGGTCAGATCGCCTGTCAATCAAACTGTTTGCGAAGGGTCAATTGTGAGTTTATGTTCAGTAAGACCATAACTATGTCTCTCTCTCTCTCTCTCTCTCTCTCTCTCTCTATATATATATATATATATATATATATATATTGCAATTCTAACTTTTTTTGAAATATAAACTGAATTGTAAGATATAAACTCGCAATTGCAAGGAAAAAAGTCAGAATTATGAGATGAAAAGTCACAATTACCTTTTTAATTCTTTATTCTGTGGCGGAAACAAGCCTCCCAACACATTTACTGAACAAAGGTGTTTTCACAGCATGTCGTGATTACCAATTACAACTTGTACGCTCTGAATTTTCTGAGAGCTGCAGATTCATTTAGGTGCACATCATTACTACTGTAATGATGCTTTTATGGTGCTTTTTCATATTTGTAATGTCAGCCTCATTCATTTTCATTGTATTCAGTAGTGTGGGAACATTCTGCTAAACTTCATTTCGGTTTGGAACGACATGAGGATGAGTAAATGATCGCAGAATGATCATTTTTGGCTGAACTAACTCTATACATAGTGTGTGGCTCGTCATAAAAGATAAACCAGTGGAACCAGAAGCACACTCGGACAGGAGGTGATTCAGGCTTTGCATGGACCATAAAGGTGTGAAGGTGTAATTGCATCATCAGAACTGAGAAACCGGTTCAAGAATCACAGCGATGACCTTTGCATTGGAGACATGCAGCTGATGCATAAAACCCTCTTCATTCTGTTCCCATGAGAGCGTGTCAAATCTACAGCCATTAATATTTATGAACTAGCGATGCGTGATAATGCACAGTGTCAAAAGATGTTAAATTAATTGAAGAGTATTGACGTGTATTATTATGCTTGTGTGCATCTATACTTGCCATGTGGATCATATTGACCACATTAACAATGAAACATTGATATCAAAAACTGGTGTTACATTACACTATACACTATATTGTGTATTTTGGCACAGTATTATTGACCATTTCGAAGCATGTTATAATTGGTCAAGAGGCATTGCAAGAACAGCAAGCTTGTATATGTGGAACTGCAAAGGCAAACGGGAATATTTCCAGAGAAATGATGATTGAAATTTGAGTCTGTTCCTCAAATAAATGACTTCATATATGGGTGCGATTTTGAAGCCTCCAAAAAATGCATCCATCCATCATAAAATAATCCATATGGCTCCAGGGGTTAATAAAGGCCTTCCGCTGCAAATCGAAGCTAGTTATTATAGTTTTAAATATGGATGTTTTTCCTACAAAACTCATGGCTTCGTTTCAGAAGGCCTTTATTATCCCCTGGAGCCGTATGGATTATTTTTATGATGGATGGATGCATTTTTTTGGCCGTCAAAATCTCGGCGCCCATTCACTCCCATTATACCGCTTGGAAGAGCCAGGATATTTTTAAACATATCTCAGATTGTGTTCATCTGAAAGAAGATAGTCATAAACACCTAGGATGGCTTGAGGGTGAGTAAATCATGGGATAATTTTCATTTTTGGGTGAACTATCCCTTGAAGGATGTTGATTTTTCCATTTGTTTTTGTTTTTTTAACTCCAATTTGTTGTTTTAGGCTTATAGGAAATACGTAGAAAATTACCAGTAGTATGATACGCATATGATACCGATATATAAAATTTTTGTTTACATTTTTGAAACTTTACAGTTCCTGTTTGCTGTCATTAAATGGGGATTTTTGTTATTTTGCATCCATGAAGAAACAACGGATTTGGAAAGATGCAGGTGAGTTAATTCGTTGGTGTAGTGTTTCTTTAATTTCAAATAACATTGATTTAACAATCACCAATTGATTTTCACATTTACCAACGTGAAAACAAAATCATACAGTCTTACTGGGATTTTCCAGTGAAGTGAATAGAAATGACGTGTTTTCTTTTATTCTATTGTGGACAGCAGCGTTTACACCATCACTGAACTGAACTGCATCTGAAACACTTAGTTGAGGCGTTTAGATACTGAGCTGAAGTCATTATGATGAGATCTCAAGGGTTCAGCGTCAGAGATACATCAACACTGCCATCCAGAGGACACATCTGATAGTATTTCACATGCATAAAACACTATTTATGGCTTTGCATCTGTTGCATTACATTGATATTTTTTATTAGGCAGGGATGCATTGCATATTAATTGGTTGAAAATGTGAAAAGCGACTTGAGATGAACATTACAGTAAATAATCGTGCATTTGGAATATTTATACAGTAGGTATGAAAGTATTTCCATGCATGATGCCACACAGTAGCAGTAACATTTGCACATGTGTTTTCTAAAAGGCTATGGTCCTTTTAGATATTTCATGGTGCTGATTACCATATCCACATCATGCTATTAAACAAGTCAAAGTCAAAAACAAGGTAATGCAGAGCCTTTTTTATGTTAGGGTGTTGAGAAATCCCAGAACGCAAGTAGCGCAACAGCGCCATCTAACGGCCAAGAGAAACAATGCAGAAAGACACTGAAATCACAATATTACTCTTGGTGTTCTTTATTCATTTGCACCTATTTAAATATTCCCACAATACATGACAATAAATACATAAGGGTCCCTGTACATTTCATCTTGATCAGCTGCTCAATGTACTCTGTATTTACAGTAAGACTCATTCTACAAACGAACATGTTACTTCAGGCACCTTGTGTATCCCGTTGAAAGACACACAAATACTTGACATGTTCAAAAAGGGAAAGTAAAACACACGTGTGAATACGTGCTTCGCTCCTGACGAGCCAAAAAAAATCGGTTGGCATTATTTGGAGCGGCACGTAATTGTTCCAAAAAATATTGCGGGTCTGGCAACATGAAAAATGTTTCTCTGTAATACTATTCAGTACATGTACAATACTTTACAATCCTAAAATAATGAATATGACTGTCGTTGTATTACATTTTAAAACTGCTGTTACAAGCTGTGCACAAATTCATTGCACATACGAAACCCAAAAGCGTGGGAACTTGTGGAAGCTCGTTTCCCACAGAATTAAAAAAATGTAATTGCGACTTTTTCCTCAGAATTGCGACTTTATAAATTACAATTCTGACTTTTTTTCTAAGAATTGTGAGATAAAAACTCGGAATTATGAGATAGGCCTAAAATCGTGGGGGGGTCAGAATTGTGACATGAAAAAGTTGTGATTACGTTTTTTATATATATATATATATATTCTTAAAAAACACCAGCGCAATTTCAAGCTCTAGAAAAGAAAGTTTCACATCGTTTCACTGCATGATAAATATGGCTGAAATGATGCAAAACACATGGAAAAGGGTCAAAGGTGGAGAATAAATGATGGAAAGCAAAGATTCAGATTCTGTTCACGGTTTCTGTCTGATTCACAGGTCACCGGAGGGGTTCGAAGTAGAATACTGCTGTATTTGTATGGAATGCTGGAAGTGGAGGAAATGATGCGCATGTGGAACAGGAAACGAGTGCAGGTCAGTCTAATGATGACCTCAAACTATGAGATGCTCCACAGTGTTCTTCACACACAACAGACTGAGGCATCTGGGAAATATAAAGCATCTCCACTGTATAAGAAAATATGGAATTCATGAACAAATTAATCAGATTCTTCAATCATTCTGATGGAATGATCTTGGAAAAATCCCATATTGAAAATGGAATGTGGCTATACAAAAAAAAATACAGATAAAAAATATATTCAGATCGAATCTCGCCTCATTCCACAAAATCATCAAAACCTCCAAAAATGAGGTAGCTGGTATGTAGATGTTGGCTGATTTTTAATAAATACGAATTATCCTTTCATTTTAGTAAAGGAAATATATAAATATTGTTGAGTACAATGGCTCAACAAATGCGCAGTGCCAGTACTTTTCTTGAAAGTAAAAATGAAGGTAAAATTTCACTTATATCAATGTAAAATTTTAAGCAATACCACAATATTGTGATTTTAAACACCCACGTTACTCAACATGAAATATTTTCTAAATTTAATGCCATTTTTGATCATTACCGACACTACTGCATAGAACCTTTACTCTCACACACACACACACACACACACGCACGCGCACACATAATTCATGAAATTCACAATCAAGCCGTGTCTGTATGATACAACTAATTGGCCTAAAGAACTATATTAGCATCAGTAACTACACCAAACCGTTGGTGCTCTAGTGTCTTGGGTTTGGTTAACATCGCCACAAACACTGTTCATGCACTTGCAACCGGATGCATCTCTAATCTAGTAAAACCTTGTCAAACGCCACAGGATATGTGACTTTAAGGCTTATATAAAGAAAGTTCGTGAAAAAAGAACTTTCATCAAATACAGTTTAAAAATACTGATCTCGACTTCTATTAGGGCGAATCTCATGAAATCTGTCAAGAACATGTGTGGGTCACGTTTGAAATCATAAGAAATGTGTATTTTTTTTAATGCAAATTAAGCCTATTTTTAGAAGGGGGAGAAATGTGCTTAATTGTCATGAAAATAATATAACGAAAAGTCGAAAAATAGGCTTTATTTTCTTTCAATTAGGGCTGGGTGGTATGACGATGTATCGCAGCAACAGTAAAAAATCTCTTTCATTAGAGATTTTGCTATATCGTGTATTACGGTGTGTAAATAAATAGTGCAGCACAGCACTATCGACACTATAGAGTGATGAAACGCATTAATGAGACAATAGCATTTGGGTGTAAACTGGATGTGTATCAGTATAATGGATCCGTGCATTAAAGTGACAGCAGCCTAATGAACCTGCTGCTCTCTGTGTCGTTAATGGTAATCAAACGAGAAAATAACTTACTGCTCTTGACTGAATAACTTTTGTAGCTTTAATAACAATACATTTATATTTAATTCATATAGTGAAGGCTATTTTATTATCATTGTATTTTATGTTTTATTATTTAATTATTCAATTTTCTGTTCAAATTAATTTGTTTAATTCATATTTTTGTTGTATTTGTCCTATTGTTTGTAATTTGATTCTTTGTTCTTATTTTCAATAATAAAACTATATTGTAATATATATTGTTATCGTGAAATAGTGTCTCATATCGTGAAATATCGCCCACTCCTAGTTGCACTGACCCTGTTTTCATGAAATTCATCCAGTTTTTCTACAGTCTTACAAGAGTAACAATAAGCTTCAAATCACCACAAGCTCCATAAACAATAACCTTTGCTGCACTTTGCCCAAATATATATATATATATATATTTATATATATATATATAAAATATATATATATATATATATATATATATATATATATATATAAAGAGCTTTGCATTTAAACTCCAGAAGAATCAAACAAACTCCACCACAGCGCATCCAATCCCACTGATCGAGCCCTTAGAGTGTTGATTCATTTGTACACTGAATGTTAAACACTGTAAAAACGGTCAATAGAAAAGCCTCTGAGTTCAGAACCAATAACCGTTTCGTCAAAACAACAAAAATCAGATAAAACACACTAAATAAATACTGCTCGCTCCCAAACGTTAGTCGCCCGACAGGTGGAGCGTTCGCAATTTTTTTTTTCTTTCCCCCAAACATGGTTTGGGTTGAGGGTTACAGTCACACAGTGCTGTCCTCCAGCAGCGGTTCGAAGTCCTCGTCGCTCCCCGGCAGCGGCGTGTTGGTGTGGGCTCCGGCCAGACTCGCGCTGCTCTTACTGGTTTGGCAGGGCGTCCCTGGTGGCGTCGGGTGGTCCGGTATGAAGAGAGCGACTATAAACGCCACCACCACTGTGCAGGCACCCAGGAGGAATGGAGGACCGGGGATCATTGTCTTCTACGCAAAACAGGCGAAAGAAACCGACATTAGAGGAGGTAATATCAATATCAAGGATCTATGACACTATGTTTGAGTTATTGAGTGTTTTATTTATATATATATATATATATATATATATATATATATAATCATTTCATATATTTACATTTACAAAAATAAACATTTAAAATGCCTTGAGTGCTTTTGAGTGATGAATCAATGTTCTGAACTGATTCACTGAAACAAATGCACTGAACTCTTCCTGTAAAACAGGCAGACTGACTGTAAAGGTGGTTGAATGGAGCGTTTACCTCTGTGGGGATCTGAACGGGGATTGCGTAGTCGGGTTGGATGGTGGTGATCCCGCTCAGCTCGACATTAAAGAGGAAGAATACGAAGCCATACAGCGCAGGACCCAGACCGTTACAGAGACCCCGAATACCTGTTATCATGCCCTGAACCAGACCTGAGGTAATAAAACACACAACACTTATATGAACACTGCACAGTATAAACTCTTGATGGCTGAGATTGTCACTTAATGGGGACCTATAAAGCCCCTTTTACAAGATGTAATATCAGTCTCTGGTGTCTCCAGAATGTGTCAGTGAAGTTTCAGCTCAAAATCCCTCACAGATCATTTATTATAGCTTGTCAAATTTGCCTCTATTTGGGTGTGAGCAAAAACACACTGTTGTGTGTGTCCCTTTAAATGCAAATGAGCTGCTGCTCTTGCCCCCTTTCCAGAAGAGGGCGGAGCTTTAACAGCTCAACAACAACAAAGCTGGAGAATCTCACGCAGACAAAATGAGGATTGTCAGTAACGGTGTTCAGCCTTAAGGCCAGTTCATTCCGCACAGACAAACGGTAATGAACACATCACAATATTCGTCATTTATATAATTCCCGTACACAAAATAAAGGGGTGGGGCCTGGTTGAGTTAGTTAACCCTTTGACGCGTACGATCACACCGGTGTGATCAGTCTTGGCTGGTCCCTGGAGCGTACGATCACACTGGTGTGATTAGAACGTTCAGCGCATCACGTGATCAACTGCCAAATTCAAATGTCCTTGCGCGCGTTCTCTGGCGCTGAACCAGTGACAGACGCGCTCAGCGCTGTCAATATATCACAAATATGCAGTGTTTTCAACCACATAATGTTTATTTTAGGTTTCAGACATTTAAATGCACATAAGTACTAACAAATCAATACATTTAGAGTTTGTAAAATACACACTGACGTCTATGGGAGCGGCAATAACAATAATTTCCATAATAATTAGACGACACGCTCTATTCATATCAGATACACATTGTGTAAGTAACTTTAAAGTTTACTCTCTTCTTCTCTCAGTTCACCGGCTCACTTACATTCATGTATTTCGGGATAAGTGGATGAATTCACGTGTTTTAAAACCAACAGACGCGATTCTCTGTACTGCGGAGCAAACTAACATGGCGGCGCCCATCGCGCGTATAGCTCAACTAACGCGATCATTATAAAAGTGTTTAAACAGCAAAACACATCCACTTGCACATATTTGACAATCGGAATATCAGATATTTCATGCTATAGTCATCAAATTTGTTAATATTTTGAATAAAAAAAGAAAAATGAAATAAAAGCAGATCATCAGTCATACAGCGCTATTGTGGCTACCGTCTGTCACGTGACAAGCAATGACGCGTCACCATGGAAACAATAAAGTGACACGTTCTAAATAACGGTCGCCTTGAAAAACTCACGCTGGGGGCTCAGCCAGAATATTTTAAACTTACGTGCGAAAGGGTTAATAGTGTGTTGAAACTCGATTGTGGTAAGGGATGTGACATTTCCCAAACATGCTTAACCAATCACAACACACTGCTCCAGCCGACCAATCAGAGCACATTGTGTTTTTCAGAAGGAGGGGCTTCATAGAGACAGGAACTAAACAGAGCGTTACTGACAGACTGGGAAGAGAGGAGCTGCAACAGTGCCAAATATGTGAAAAATACTGTGTTTTTAGAACATTCAAGCAAGAAAATCTGTTCCAATAGAGAGCAAAAACAAAATCAAGGGCATAATAGGCCCCCATTAATTAAAGAAAAAAATATTTGTTTTTCCTCAGTCACTTAAAAGTTTTGAAAATGTGAAAGTTTGCATATAAGACTTTACCCTGTTTATCCGGATCTGCGCTGCGTGACACTAAAGCACTCACTGCAGGGAATGTTATGCTGGACATGGCTGCCACCGCGCCTGCCGCCCACATCATCCTAAATGACAACAAAAATAACATCACGCTTCTGGACACAGTAAACACCAAATGGAAGTGACTCGCTCGTCTTTAACCAGACGGCTGTTATGCAGAGCTGCATAAGCAGGTCAATTATCTTGATTTGGAAGTTAACTCACCACGGCTCGGACCCTAAACCGTACCAGGCCAGCTGGACAATCTGGAAACCCAGACCCAGAAGAACTGTGTTCTTGTTCCCGATGGTCCTCATTAATAAAGTGAGAAAAAGAGTCTGTCGGGAAACACAAGGGAATGAATAATTACACCGCCCTGCATCTTATGTGCTGAATTAAATCCAATACATGTTTCTAACTCATTTTGGGGTGCTGATTTCAAAAATAGTGCCTGTTTTTCTAAAACATGTCACTTTCTCACAAAACATGATGTGCATTTCATGGCATTTTGGCAACAATTTTATCTAGTATGATCCCTTAATCACCAGAAAAAAACTGCCACAAAGAAAGCTTCCCATCTTCCTCTAGCAAAGCTGCTAGAATTCACCTTGGTTGCTAAAAATAAACCAGCACCACTTAAATAAAGCGGCTAGCGCTGTGCTATCTTCTTATTACAGCTCTGCCTATATTTCATTACATTTACCGTTGAACTTTTAAAGGAATTCAATTCAATTAGAAAGCGTTCGTGAGAGCCACTTTCACAAGACGCCTTTCCAGCTCAACGACACAAGTAATAAGGCAGAGTGAAGAATATTGCTTCAATTAAATACCTGCGCCAGGATGGAGAGGATTCCCACCACGCCGATGAACACCGCGATCGTTTTGGGCGAGAAGTTAATGACCTGAGAGACACAGAGAAAGAGGCACATCGCTATCAGTCTGCACCACTGGGCCTGAATCGAATTTACTCTGTTATGTCCAGTAATGAGCCGTCACTGAACAGAACTGAACAGAACAGCTAGACAGGATGCCACTAACAATCTACATAAACCTGGAACTTCCTAAGAAACCTGATGAGTATCTGAAATAGAATTCAACAGTTTCACACAGTACTGTGCTATATTTCAGTCACATGACCTTGTTACATTGCATATTTAATTAAGAAAGTGAAGAACAGTTATTATAAATATATATTGTAAAACTATGTGTGTGCGCATATATATATATATATATATGAATAATAAGGTTCAATAAGATTTTTTTGGAAGAAATGAATACATTTATTCAGCAAGGGCGCATTAATTGATTTAAAATAAATGCTGTTCTTTTAAACTTTATATTCATAATAATAATAAAAATCCATAAAAATATGAAGCAGCACGACTGATTTCAGCATTGATAATAAGAAAAAAATGTTTCTTGAGCAGCAAATCAGCATATTAGAATGATTACGCTGACTGGAGTAATTTGGAATAAACTGTAATTATATTTTACTATTACACAATATTACTATTTTTACCATATTTTTGATCAAATAAATGAAACCTCGATGAACACAAGAGAAAATCTTGCCGACCCCAAACTTCTGTGTACATACTTTTTTTTTTTTTTGCATTTTTGGTCAAATGTGTGTAAAATTACGTTTGTACTTTTGATAGTCGATCAAATAATGATGAAGGTCAAGAGTCAAAGCAAAAACAAGCACAAAAAAACATTTTGTTGGCCTTCATGAATACACAAATGTTGCACACTGCACAGTAGCATGCTAGTGTTTTTGTTTACTGATCCTACTTTAACTTGTTTACTTTTTTTTGGAGCGTTTTGCCGCAAGAACACTTCCAGTCATAAATGCGGCACAATCCGAGCAAATGAATCATGGGAGTGTTAAACAAAAGCAGACCGTGAAAACATGCAGTCAGTTGTTGCATAAACCGCCTTGGAGGATAAACTGCTAATTAAAGTTTAATGGAAGCAGACAGCTGCTTTAATAGGGGAACATTAAATATAGAGTCGTCACATTTGTTCATTATAAACCAAGAAGCCTTACCTGACGCAAGTAGAGGAAAAAGCTGGAGTATTGACCCGCCTCAGGCAGATAGGACAGAAATACCGTTATACAAATGAGAAGAACGGTTGTGTCCTGCCCAACTTTCCGCAGAGACTGTGAAAAAACATAAACATCATCAATAAAACGTCCAGTATCTGCTATGAAAAAAGGTGTTTTGTATATCAGTATTTTAATCATGAGTCTGAATGGGCACAAAAAGGTCCCATTCCAAAGGAAGAAAGAATATTTGACCATTTTATGAGTGTATCCTTTAAATTCTTACAGCAATCGGGTCGGCCTGTTCCCAGGAGATTGGTGCTCCCCAGGTGTTGAGCCTCATCTTGTCGGGCAGCGACTCTGGGACGGCCAGCAGTATGAAGCAGATGTCTGCCAGAGCGATGAGTGTCGCCACCAGCACCACCAGATTATCGCCATAACTGGCCGAGAGGTACGCGCCGATGGCCGGGCTGGTGACCAGACTTGCCGCGAACGTGGCAGAAACCTGGAGCGATTAAACGGGCAGAGCGGAATATAAATGACTCAGTCTGGGTCAAGGAGACTGAATCCAGGTCATGAAGAAGTTTGGAAATAGAAAAATCCTAAAACAGCTTCACTGATTTGGGCAGTCGTATTACTCTGACATCTTTCCAACATGCACTTAGTATTTAATAAAAGAGCCGCTTACAAGTCCATATGCCGTACTCCTCTCCCGCTCATCCGTAACGTCTGCGATGTAAGCGAAGATTACGGAGAAAGTGACGGAAAAAGCACCGGACACCGATATCATGGCAAAGTACCACCTGAAAACAACAAGAAAAGATTCATTTAAACGAGACAGCATATTTAAAGTCTTGTTTTATGAACAGGGCGTCCCAAATTTTTTACATTATATATTTATATACATATACATATATATACACACACATAGATATATATATACAAGATTCCTTGATTTTCCATGACTTATTGTATTTATTTTCATAATCACAATTTTCCCTGATATTTCCAGGTTTTTCTATGACCGTAGCAAGACATCCATCAAGTATCATCTGGCTAAACGTATCATCTGAGGTCACGGCAGGACGGGTCTCACCATGGACTGAGTCTCATGAGCGGGATGGGCGCGCACGTGAAGAACACGGTAACCAGTAGAAACGATCGCCTGCCCCACACATCTGATAGAGCACCAATCAACGGAGCGCTCATAAATGACAGCAGACCCTGATGAATAAAAGGAGAAAAAATGATCTTGACAGAAATCACCACAGATGAACTCAGGAGTAAAATATATTAGAGACGACGCTTACCTTCACTCCCTGAATGAGCCCGTTTATTAAGAAGGTGTGTGTGGGGAATGTTTCATGTAAAACCTACAGATGAAAAATGCACGTTTATGAAGAATCTGTGAGAATCATTTCAACACCCAGATAAAACATAATACGATTTATTTCTCAAAATGAAAGGTGCACTAAGTCTTCCTGGCTCTTATTTGCTTTCCCAAACAACCAGAGACTAAGATGGGAATGATTTCAACTCCATAATGCTTCTGTTAACCAGAGTTATTTCAGTATTATTTATATTCTACTATAGTATTTATTAATATTTTAAATTAGCTTTTTATATATATATATATATATATATATATATATATATATATATATATATATTATTTCCATTTATATTTATTTATTTTTATGTTTCCATTTTAATATTCCATTTTAGTAATTGTGTTGTGCTTTTATCATTTTTATTATTTTTTCTCTTTAAAATATTCCTATTTAGCTGTCATTTATTTCTATTTCATTTTAAATTTTAATTGTTTTACTACTTCAACTTAAAACTAATTTCTGTTAGTTGCCAATCAAATATTATTTTTGTTTAAGTTTAAGTTTTCCATCTAATATTTAGATTTCATTTTATTTCTGCTTTATTTAAATTACCCAACATTATTTTTAACAGCTTTAGTTTTTGTTATCGAAAACAACACTGCTAACAACAACAAAAAACATTTAATTTTAATTGGTTAAAAAATTAAAGATTGAATTTTCAATCCTCCCATGATTCTGAACAGACAAATAAACAAAATAACAAGTATTTTATTAAAGGTTCTGACAAAATGTTCATTTCTGCAGTCTATTGAAAAATGTTTAATTAATTAGAATGAATACTTTAAAAAATTGGTTTGAATGAATGACTCACTTCACTTGTTTCGTTACTGGATGAATCAGCATTTTTCAATGAATCTCTTGAATGAATGATTCAATGACTCGCTCTTAAATACTTCACTTGTTTCATTACTAAATGAATCAGCGTTTTTGAACAAATCTCTTGAATGAATGATTCAATGACAAATACAATTTTTAACAGTTACTTGGCGCCACCTGGTGGCGTGACGATTCAAAAGGCGATTTACTCTATTTTAATTACTATCGTAGACATCAGTGTTTATATCCAAACTATAAACGTTTATCCCAGTACTTCTGTGATAATCTGAATTATTGTAACATAGAAATAACAGTTTAATACCTACACATGATAACTGCTCTCTCACAGATTTGAATGTTCTGATTTTTTCCAATGTTCTGATGATTTTGTCAAAAGGTTTAATAGACACAGTTGAATCGTTGTCATTTAGGAATGAGATCACGATCTTTTAACGATTAATCGTGCAGCTCTACTTTATACTGACACCTACTGGTGTGAATTTTGGCAAAAACAACTTAGTGCACCTATAATTAAAGCATTTATCCAGATAAACATGAACTCAATGAGAATTAGAAGAACTCACAGTGAGCATTGGCGTCGTCAGGAGACCCCAGGCGAAAAACTCCAGAAAGATGACCACAACAGCATGATACACGCTCGGCTTCCCGATTCCCTGCTGGACCTGGAAAGCGTAAATATAAACGGCTCATTATTCATAATGCTGATTGTAATCTTGAATGTGGCGCATTTCCAAACTCCTCAGCTTTCAATAGGACTGATCTCATTGCTATTCCGCTGGGACACGCAACAGACTTCACTGCACAAAAGAGGAAAGAACTTCAGCTGTGCCAAACTCTCAACCCACTACTGACAGACTTCACAATCTTGATGCTTAATGGAACAGTTCACCCCAAAATTTTAATTATCCCATGATTTACAAACCCTCAAGCCATCCTAGGTGTATATGACTATCTCATTTCAGACGAACACAATCTGAAATATATTTTAAAGTATCCTTGCTTTTGCAAGCTTTAAAATAGTAGTAAACAGGGGGCGTGTTTTGAAGCCCCAAAAAATGCATCCATTCATCATTAAAGTACTCCACACGGCTCCAGGGGGTTAATAAAGGCCTTCTGAAGCAAAGCAATATGTTTGTGTAGGAAAAATATCCATATTTAGAACTTTATAATCTCAAATATCTAGCTTCCGCCAGACGACCGTACGCATACTGCGCAAGTCGACTTGCGTGACCCTTGACGCGATGTATAACGCAGGATGTAGGGGTATCGTAAGCTTAGACGCCTGGCGCAGTTTAAACATATAGGTCTGTGCAACAAACTCAAGCTTCTCTTCTCTTATATCGAAATCCTCCGCTAAAATTTCTCGTTTTAGACTTCTTATTCGTGATCCTTTGCGCTTCCGCGTTTGTCATTACGTCGGGTCAGAGGTCACTCTTCCACAGCAAATCGATGTGTACGTCCGTCTGCTGGTAGCTAGTTATTATAGTTAAAAAAGTTTTAAATATGGATATTTTCTTACACGCTTCAGAAGGCCTTTATTAATCCCCTGGGGCCGTATGGATTATATTTATGATGGATGCATGCATTTTTTGGGACTTCAAAAGACCGTTTACTACCACCATAAAGCTTGGAAGAGCCAGGATATTTTTAAATACATCTCAAATTGTGTTCGTCTGAAAGAAGATAGTCATATACACCTAGGATGGCTTGAGGGGGAGTAAATCATGGGATCATTTTAATTTTTGGGTGAACTACTCCTTCAAAGCGAGTTAATAATATAATTTAGTCCCATTTGTACATAAAGCAGGAAACACAGATGTTATTTGGGTGAAAACAAAAAAAACAGTTCCCCATCCATGCATGGGAATGAAGTTACATAATAGGCACAACATTTAACCCTTCATCTTTGAGTCACACTCGGTACTTCAAGTGGTCAAAAGCCTTGAAATGAAATCTTCAGGAAAATCAATGTAATATATTTTTGTTAATTTTTTTTTATTATTATTTGGAATTTTGAGGGGATTTTATGATACTATGCAATACTTATACAATTTTTAGGAGCCATTTTTTCCATTAAAATATATTATTGTAATTATTTTGCAATAAATCCAATATTTTAAATTAAAATAGAGTGAAGGCCTTTAACATATCCGAATCATGCCCATGATTTTTTTGTGTATTCACATCGCCAATACGACAAAAGTCACCAAGTGTCATCCCAATATGAAGAAGCAAAAAATTTTAAAAAATTCAAAAGAAGCCAAGAGGATTAACAAAACAACCGTAGTAATCTGAATCTTTAATGGATGTGTGAAGCTCTTTGTTGGTTTTCAAGGCTCGAACCTCTGAGCACTTCTTGTGTAATGTAATATAAAAGTTTCAAATGTACATCAATAATGTAAAGGAAGCGTAAAGTCTTGTGTGTGAATTTGAAACAACTTTATATGAGCTGGCATATCCATTTCTTCTCTAAGAGATTTAAATCTCTTTTAAAAGAACTATCTATATGTATATATATATATATATATATATATTTACAAACACATTTCAAATTCAGTTTTTATTATTTCCAAATTTCAAATGCATTAATTGAGCCACTTTTGCCATTCAGATGACTGGGGGAACAAATTAGCAAACAAATATTTGCCTTGTTAATGAATAAACATACTAAATGTCTTACTGAAATGAATCAAAATCAACAGGACGAGCAAATGACATCACATACAGTAATGAATGAAGATTTCGGTGTCCCCATGACAACAGACTGAGCTCATGTGAAGCGCGCGTGCGTCAGATAGGTGTTGTGTGCGCGTTCGCGTCTGTTACGTAATAGCCGAATACAGCAATTCAATCAGCTAATGTAGCAGTTAGCATCTCCTCACCTTCCCGAAGACGATCGAAATCACACATGACACGTTTTGATACACGATGAGAAATGTTATAAAGTCCCTAGACGACATTTAACGATACATAAAATGATTAAAAGACGATTAAAACAAAAATGAAAAGTGGTGTGATTTGTCAGCTAGCCGATCTGTTATCAGCGCTCCGCGCGCACGTATGTACGGATAAACAGATATTAATGCTTATATATCCATATTATCAAGAAATACGTCGTTTAAATACTCATCTTACATTCTTAAGAGCTTTTACAGGGCCTACTGTAGCGAAAATCGACACAAAAACATCGTCGCTCCAATGAATCTCGAGCTCGATGGCATGTTGAATTGGACGTACACCGTGTGTTATTCTTACCGGATTGTCATGCTTCATTATGATCCTCTTGACCAGCACAACTTGGCCGGTGTGTTTTTGGTCTTTCTCCCCTTTCTCCATCATCTTCTTCACCGTTATGTCATCACATCCCATGTGAGTTACATAGACTCCATCCTGCTGAGTGCATATCTGCGGTCCGCCACCTCCTTCCAGCTTTACCAGCGAGTTCAGTCGTCCTAATATGATCTCGGTCTTTCTATTCGGTTATTTACATCCAGCAGAAACCAGACTGTACCGATAAAACGCTGCCACACTGTCCGTCTCTCCCGTGTTAGTGTTACGTGACTGAAGTGCGCAGAACAGCGACGCCACGCGGTGAGAGTGTGAAACAGCGAGCAGCTGTTCCTGAACCAGCCTCATATGATGCTCTCGACTCATGTGCAGCGGCGGATGCTGGTCTCAGCTGATCTGGACTCAGGATGATGGACCAGTTTCTCACTGGCCAAAGTGACAGAGGTGCGTCACGCTTTATTACCTTATCAGATGATGTTTTCCCTTTTCAGAGATGTTACCAAGGCTCACAGTGGAGGATGACACTTCACTGTCATTACAGATTACTATAAATGACTGTCCTATAAATAATCCATCCATCCATTCTTCTGTCCATCATCTATCTATCTATCTATCTATCTATCTATCTATCTATCTATCTATCTATCTATCCATTTATTGTTCCATCTATTGTTCAATCCATCTATCTATCATCCATCCATCCATCTATCCATCTATCTATCTATTGCTCAATCATCCATCTATCTATCATCCATCCATCCAGCCATCCATCATCCATCCATCTATCTATCTATTGCTCAATCATCCAGCCATCATCCATCCATCTATCTATCTATTGCTCAATCATCCATCCATCATCCAGCCATCCATCATCCATCCATCTTTCTATCTATTGCTCAATCATCCATCCATCTATCATCCATCCATCCAGCCATCCATCATCCATCCATCTATCTATCTATTGCTCAATCATCCATCCAACTATCTATCCATCTATCCATCCATCCATTTATTGTTCTATCGTTCAATCCATCCATCTATCATCCATCCATCTATCTATCTATCTATCTATCTATCTATCTATCTATCTATCTATCTATCTATCTATCTATCTATCTATCTATCTATTGTTCAATCCATCTATCTATCATCCATCCATCCATCCATCCATCCATCTATCCATCTATCTATCTATTGCTCAATCATCCATCTATCTATCATCCAGCCATCCATCATCCATCCATCTATCTATCTATCGCTCAATCATCCATCCATCTATCATCCAGCCATCAGCCATCCATCATCCATCCATCTTTCTATCTATTGCTCAATCATCCATCCAACTATCTATCCATCTATCATCCATCCATTTATTGTTCTATCGTTCAATCCATCCATCTATCATCCATCATCTATCTATCTATCTATCTATCTATCTATCTATCTATCTATCTATCTATCTATCTATCTATCTATCTATCTATCTGTCTGTCTGTCTGTCTGTCTGTCTGTCTGTCTGTCTGTCAATCCATCCATCTATCATCTATCTATCCATCAATTTATCCATCTATCTATCTATTGCTCAATCATCCATCCATCTATCATCTATCTATCATCCATCCATCCATCATCTATCTATCTATCTATCTATCTATACTAAAAACAATATTTTATATTATAGCTAATAACAGATCATGTATTTTTTAATATTTTTTCATAAATAATATACTATTTAGAAGTGTTTAAATGTTATTTGTTTTTTATTATAAAGTGTGATAAAGACCTTAATGTAAGTTTGCATGACTGATTTTGTAGTTTGCTTTATCCAGCAGGTTATTTAACTTACAGTAATTCATTTAATATTAACACTGAAGCAATTATTTTCATGGTTTGCCCTCAATTAAGTTAAATGGGTCTCGGGCGGCTGTGGCAACAGATCAGTTAGCATGAAGAGCTGGTGAAGTTTGTTTATTTGTGTCACTAGGCAACAGGTTTCCTCATCTTACCAGCTGCTAGAGAGAGTTTGCCTTTGTGTGGATGTCTCCCAATGGGACAGTAATACATTTACCACATGATACATTCCCTATTGATTTTCACAGGACATTGATTAAAGAAATTAGGTGTTAGGAAATAACTTAACCATGGCTTTAGCAAGTGGACATTGGGTTGACAAAGAAATTGCAGGGGTCCCACCAAGCTCAAGGTAAGTTAGTCAGCTTACAGATGTTTCTCTTTCATATGTGATGCCTTTACAGACTGAATGATGATTGCTAAGTGTGACGCTCACACCATAAGCATTATACTTATTTACAGATATGGCCATGCGATGACTGTAGCAGGAAATATTGCTTTTTTGTTTGGAGGAGCATCAAGTGCGATCTCAGAGGTGTGTGAATCTAATAAACTGCTGAAAACTCCACTTGTTTCAACGTTTATTAAAAATATTGATGCGTGTGCAACAATCGGAGCATTTTTTCTGTCTTTAGGATGATCCTCCAATATATCTTAATGACTTTTACATGATTACAGGTACTTTTGGTGAATTATTTTGCGATTGACACATAAGTAAATGTTTTTTCCTAAATGCATGATTGATGATTTCACGTTCTTTTCTTCTGTTTTAGTTTCATCTAATCGGGTAACATGGGAGCTGATGCCGCAGAAAGGTGATGTTCCCGCAGTAAGAGAAGGACACACTCTATGGTAATGATATTTACACTATCATTCAAAAGTTTGTGTTTGGTAAGATTTTATTATGTTTTTGAAAGAATTTCTTCTGCTAACCACGGCTGCATTTGTTTATAATTTATAATATGTCCAAAAAATCCTACTGTAATGATCATCAACAGGAGTGCCCTTGATAACCACTAGAGGGCCGTGGACTTTCACACACTCTCACACACACACACATACACATACACATACACTCCCACTTCAGTCACTCTTCACTACAGTTCCCAGAAGCCTCCACACCTGGACTGATTGCACTCACACCTGACCCATATCACATCTCACTACATAAGCACAGCTCACACACCACTTCTCCGCGAAGTCTTGATTTGCTTTCAGTGGTCAATTCTGAACGTTATTCCCCGTGTTTTGTTTTTCCCTGTTCTTGTATTCTGCCTGTCTGCCCGATTTCTGATTGTTCTCTGCCTGCCCTTTTGGATTTACTGCTTTGGATTACTGGACTGTTGTTTTCTTGCTGCCTGCCTCGATCTACTAGCCTGTTTAACGTTTACGACTCTGCCTACTCTCTGACATTCCTGTTTGCTGGTGTTTGACCCTGCCTGTTATGACCATTCTGTTCATTAATAAAAGCCTGCTATTGGATCCCATTCCGTTGACCCGCCAATCATTACACCTACTAACCCCAAACTTTTTACTCTATTGCGTGTGTATACATTTATATATATATATAAACACTTCATTTTGATGATAAATCAAAAGTGATTTCATCAAAACATTTTCCCATAGTGTTGTTAAAGGAAAACTCTATTTGTTTGGAGGCTCCTCACATCCTCACGCTAAAGAGTGTCTCCCAGGCGTCTACTGCTTTGACATTGGTGAGACACTAGAGCATTTATTGTGCTTACTACTCTATGTGACAATGCATATGACTACTTCAGATTAAAATGAATAGGTTTCGTTATTGACGTCATGTTAAGATGCTTGAGGTTTCATCTGGTCGTTCTCAGTGACGTTGACGTGGGAGAAGCTGCTCACTGCAGGCGTGTCTCTGCGGACACTGAGACACGGCGCGGCAGCTCTGGGAGAGAATATCTATGTGTACGGAGGGATTCTGGATGGAGTCCCTACTGATGACCTCATGATGTTCAACACAGGTCAGTGAGGACTTCACCCATTCCCGTCCGTCACATTATCAAATGTCCTCAGCAATGTAATGTCTTATTTGAGACTTTGTACTCAATTAGCAAGAATAATTTGATCTACATTAGACCAGGTGCATAAACACAGTCACTATGTAAAGACTGAGTCTGAAAAAGTAGTCTGACCAAGTAGCAGTTAACCAAGGGTTAATAAAGCTTTCCAGATTTAAATTAGACCAATCTACCTGTTTACGTAACTTACTTAAAAACGTTATGACCAGTTTTAAGGAAAAAACAATAGATGGCTAACTTATGACTAGTCGAAGTACACTCTAAAAAATGCTGGGTTAAAAATAACTCAAGTTGGGTTAAATATGGACCATTCCATCGTTTGGGTTGTTTTGAACCAGCAGTTGGGTTAAATGTTTGACCAACCAACTGGGTGGTTTAATTTAACTCAATTATTGTTTACAAATGACTATATCTGGCTTAAAATGAACCCAAAATTGGTTGGAAATTAAAAATCAGACACATAATTACTGGAGGCAACAGTAATAATCAAAAAGTGAACATTTATTTATAAGCAATTTAATAAATATTTATTATTTAATTATTATTTATTTATAACTTATTAATAAATGTTCACTTATTAAACATATTAATGAATGTTAATTTCCAACATACTTTCTGTTCATTTTAAGCAAGCAATACAGTAATTTCTAAACAATAGTTCAGTTAAATAAAACTGCCCAGCAGGTTGGGTCAAACATTTAACCCAACCACTGGGTCCAAACAACCCAATCCCTGGGTTACAACAACCCAATTGCTGAGTAAGAACAACCCATTCACTGGGTTAAAACAACCCATTTGCTAGGTTAAAATAACCCATTAGTTGGGTTAAAACAACCCAATCGCTGAGTAAAACAACCCATTCGCTGTGTTAAAACAACCCATTCGCTGGGTTAAAATAACCCATTCATTGGGTTAAAACAACCCAATCGCTGCGTAAAACAACCCATTCGCTGGGTTAAAACAACCCATTCAATGAGTTAAAACAACCCAATCGCTGGATTTGTCCATTTTCAACCCAACTTGGGTTATTTTTAGGCCAGCATTTTTTAGAGTGGTTCACGCAACTGGACACACTCTACAAACAGTTGCACATTAAGTAAAGTCAACTCATTAGCACATTTGTTTGGTTTTATAGTCTTATATTAATTTCTTTTTAAATGCAAAACTGAAAATTCTGTCAATATTACTCACTCTCATGTTGTTGCAAACCCCCAAAACCCTATAAAGGCAGCATGAAAGTCAAGAAATATTTGTGCAAAACCTCATTATTCACTAATAATCTTTTTATTATTATGTGTTCTGTTAACTTACTTACTTCTTTCAGTGTCATTGAATTGGATGCCTATTAAAACTACAGGAACTCTGCCTTCAGAAAGGTAAATAGTGATCTGACTGAATTTGAGATTTAACTTTAAAAGAGTATATATCGTAACTTTAGCTGACTGAATGATCGTTGAAAATGAAGCTGTAATCATCAGCCATCTGTTTAAAACTAGCGGATTTATTTTGTGGTTTTCCTCTTACAGAGACTCAAGCCCAGCATCTGCTGTCTTTCCATCTGACCGCGTTCTTCCTCTTTTGTTCTGTAGATATAATCACTCATTTGCTGTGGTCGGTGAGCAGATATTCTTGTTTGGTGGATGTTCAGAGGATGGCTCTCAACTCAAAGACATGTATGCATTGAATACAGGTACAGCACCTAGTAAAGGGTTGCAGTTGTAATTGTACGACTAATTCATCTGACTGTAATGAACTATGTGTTTTCCCATAGAGACTCTGATGTGGGAACAGTTTAAGGTAAAAGGAGAGTCTCCTGTTGTTTGTGCCGGTCAAACCTTTACGCCACATCATGACAAGGTAAAGCGGTCATTTCACTTCATTTATACAGTATTGTTCAAAAGTTTGGCATCAGTAAGGTTTTTTTAAAAAAAAGAAATGAATACTTTTATTTAGCAAGAACACATTAAATTGATCCAAAGTGAAAACATTTATCATTTTACAAAAGATTACAATGATTTCTGAAGGATCATGTGACACTGAAGACTGGAGTAATGATGCTGAAAATTCAGCTCTGATCGCAGAAATGCATTACATTTTACAATATATTTAAATAGAAATCAGTTATTTTAAATTGTAATAATATTTCACAATTTCACAGTTTTCATTGTATTTTTGATCAAATAAATTCAGCCTTAATGACCAGAAGAGACTTGTGTCAAAAACACTAAAACAATCTTACTGACCCCAAATTTTTGATCATTGATCTACATTTTTGGAAATAAATGTGAATAAGAAGAAAGAAAGCACAGAAGTCCTTCAGCACGGATTGCGCACTTCAGTTTAATACTTAAAGCTGCACTATGTAGTTTTTCATCCGCTAGAAGTTGCCTATTCAAAATAAAGGCACAGCTTGATGACGCCAAGTTTGAGCGTGGAATCTTGGGACCTCACAGCCGGTGGAAATGAATCAGGATGCAGAAATCATGTTCATGGATGCGATTATTAACGTTACTGTAGTGAAACAACGAGACGCTTGTTAATGAGAGACGAACGCGACACACGCCTCGAGAGCAGCGGGACTTTTATTATGACACAGTCGCCAACGCCGCTTCCGCTTTTCCTGTCATAAGTATGAGGAAACAGCTGTGTTTATCATATTAGATACATTTGAGTGTGTTGAAAATGATGTTATAACGTTACTCTGAGCGTTCGCTCGCGGCTGCTGTGAGACACTTGTTCACTGCAGTAAGATAGATCCATATTACAATATCATATTAATAAATGCTGGATGGCTTGTGTTGATAAATGACATGCAATTCATTTTAAAACGTATCGTATGATGGAGAAAATTCTGTATTACTGTTACTAAAAATAAAGCTAAATCTGATTATGCTACTTTAGCTAATGTTACATGACAAAATAGTGTTTTGGTACTCTCAAAAAATCAAGAAAATTAGATTTAAACAATAAGACTAAACACGTTCAGCTAGCTATATAACAATGATCCGTCTATGAATGTATCAAAACAGATGTTTCCTTGATTATTAAAACATGTAATATATTAAAGCGTCTTTGGTGTTAATTTCTACAAAATAAAATCGGGAACCGAGGGTAACGCGGATATGACGCCATTGACAGGCGACTCCCGCACACAAAATAGCGATTTTCTCATGATTTGGGATACATTTGGGATACTGTAAGTACTCAACTGATCAAAATATATAACACTGGCCTAGTGGTTTTTGGATATTTTACTGCAAAAATCTTACATATTGCATCTTTAATGTTTAAAGACTGAACAAAAGTTAATATTTTTTCATGTCTCACTTTTCAAATAGTACATTATTGTTATTTTGATTCAGGATATTTACTTATTTGGGGGAACAATCATTAATCCAGATGGAGCGGAATCATCCACCAATGAAATTCACAAATTAAGCATCTGTAAGCAAAACTGACACTGAAATTGTGTTGCCAAGAGACTAACTTTTCCTAGTTTCCAGTGAATGAACAGACTCTAACTCTCTTCCTGTTTCACCAGCAAAGATGAAATGGAAGGTACCGCTGTATGTCGGCATCCCCCCCGCCAGACGTCACGGACACACGGCTTTCATCGTTCACAGTCATGTATGTGTGTCTGTCTGTTAATGGAGATTTATTTAACAAACAAACGTATGGACACACTCGACTGTCCCTCAGAATCACGAAAAGATTGATCTAAAGGCTTCTGCTTGACTGATTTCCATTTCAGTTTTTAGAAATGAATGAGTTGAAGGAAAAGCATCATGAAATGCTCCTATGCTCCTTCTTCAAAAAGCATCCCATGAGTTGATGAATAAGTATGAAAATATGAGTTAATCGAATAAGTAAACGCTGAAGAGTTTTTATTTGTGTCATGTGTTGTAATCATTCCCAGACTTCCGTTTCAGATTTTTTTTATAAATCAATTTATTATTATTATTACAGCATGTGAAAAATAGTAGTGATGTAGGATGAGTAGGATGTCCAAATGTTTGACTTTAGTGTACATGACAGTGTTATTTATATGCTATTATAGTATTTATTGATATTTTGAAATAGCTTTTCAATTTAATTGTTGTTGTTTTTTAGTAATTTACACTTTACAATCATTTGGTAACTTTAGTTACGATGCATTAACTAACATAAACTAAAAATGAACAATATATTTACACAGCATCTATTACACTTAATGCTGTTCATGTTAGTTCACAGTGAGATACAACTTTGATTTTAATAATCTTTCAGTAAATGTTGAGATTAACAATAACTAAAATAAAATAAATGCTGTTGAAGTAATTTTCATTCTTAGTTCATGTTAACAAATGAAACCTTATTGTTTATGTGCTTTATTAAACACTTTTTAATATTTCAATGTAACTTATTTAAATTTTAGTGATTTTTGTACTTCAACTTAAAGTTATTTTATTTCAGTTAGCTGCCAAGGCCACATTTCTAATTTTCAAGTTTAGGTTTTTCATATTTATATTTTATTTGATCTCATTTCAGCTTTATTTCAGTTTGCTGAAAATAATTTTCTTTAAAAATGACACTAAAGTAATGCAATAAACATTCATTAAACATCTATATATAACATAAAACTCTAATGTACATAATTGATTACCAAATCAAAATAATTATTGCCACACAGGGAATTCTGGGAATGTCATTTTACAGATTTTCACTGTAAATTATCAGATTTGTTATTTTTACTTCCAAAAATGTTACATTTAATATTATTTTGCTTTATAATTAGGCTACATTTTTACAATCTTTTACAGTTAAAATTACATTTTTTTTTTTACTTTGTAGTTTTAGTTCAAAATAACAGCACTCGGTCCATGTTAAACATGTCATTAAGCGAGTGTCTTTCTTCTTGGTTGCAGCTCTATGTGTTCGGAGGCAGAAATGAAGAGCAAGATTTTAATGACTTGAAAATAATGAAATTAATAAACCCCTCAGAGAGACAGCCAGGTACATAATGTTACTGTCTTGACTCCTAAATACCAGTCATCAATTTTAATTTCATTGAGCTTGATCCATTACTTCCTGCACGCTGTCATATAGTGATGAAGGAGATTTTATCTGAGTTTGGCCTGCAGGGTGTCAGTAATAGGTGGGTGTGTTTCTGTGACTAAAACACCCAGTTTCATTACCAGTTTCATATGAAAGTAACGTTCTGTTATTCAAATAATTTCCACTTGATCAGCTTCGCTCCTACAAAGATTCCCAACGTGAAGTACGAGCTGAGTCAGTCTCCAGTGACCGTGAAGAGCTACAGGGGTGAAAATATTCAGGTGATTTACGTCACACACCTCTGTTAGAAACATCCCAGGCACTTCATTTATAACAGTGGAAATTTAAAGCTTTGCATTTGGGATCGCTGACAGTTTACACTACCGTTCAAAGGATTTTTTCTTGTTGTTGCTTCTTTGTATTCCACAAGGATGCATTAAAGTGATTACAAAAGTAATTTATATTACAAACATTTCTATTCATCAAAGAATCTTGAAAAAAAAAAAACTATCAGTTTCCACATAAAATATTCAGTAGCAAAAATTGCTTTCAACTAACTTTTAAAGGGGTCATGACATTTGATCTTTTGACATATTAGAGGTCTTTACCATAAAAACACCCTGCATGTTTC